>JAOUZG010039019.1:1190931-1227417 GCA_026289955.1 Argiope argentata | reverse complement strand
ATATATATATATATATATGAGAAGAATGCTCTACAAGGGTTGAAAGGTGTTCCATCAAGGGGGCTTGTTATTGAAAACTACAACAACAGTAAGTCATTTCTGTCTTACAAAATGTTTAGGACTATCATCATGTAAGATGGTGTCATGCCCTATATTGCCAGCTAAGTGAAGAAACTGCTCAGTACCCACTTTGGGATAGTCAAGTAATTTTGAGATATTTTCTGACTGCCTACTCTTCTTGTTCTGTGATTTTTAGTAATAAAAACTACTGAAAGATCGTCTCTATGAAAATATTATAAGGTTTTTGTCAACATCGAAAACAAGAATAAAAAGACAGATTGCTGCAATTTCTTAACTAACGCTTAGCGCTGCTGTTGCACATGCTATATAATGTTTTGTGCACGTGATTGATGAAAATGGATTGTACATTAAACAAGTGATGCGGTTAAATGAAGATTTGTGTTTAAAATTTGAATTTTTGTTTATTTATGAGGCACCTTTTCACCTTATGGTCGAAATTTAAATTATTCATTTTATATTACATATTTCTTTTCTGAAGGGTCCAGATAATAAACATACCAAGTTTCATCAAAATATGTTAACTAGAACGGTCTCTACATAAGTCTGAGTAAAATCACTTTAATTATAACCATTCTGCAATAAGGATGACTTTAAATTCTCATACGAAGAAATAAAAGAAGATTTAGTTGTAAAATTCTCAAACTTTAACCTGCCAACCAATTCGAATTCATGAACGTAATAGACTTTTCTGCATTCCTATCACATTTTATGTCTTTCAATTTACGAAGAAACCACACAACATTTATTTAAAAACACTCAAGAGGAATGTTTGGATTCTATTTGTATTTTTTTTAGCCAGGAAAGAAAGAAAGAAAAAAAAACTTGGTTAATTGCCGGAAAAACGACAGAGATTGGGCAAGAAAGTTAATTAGAATTAATTCTAAGCGATTCCACATTTAAGAGCAGTAATTTTACCACACGTATTGATTCAGGTTCTTTTTTTGAATAACTTCCTCCAAACAAACATTAATCGCAGCCGCCGTGTTACGTTTGTTTGCATTTTTGTTTGAGTTCACTGATTTTCTTTCAGAGCAACTTGGGGGACTTTATTTGAATTTAGAATTGAAAAGTGAGCAGTTTCTTTTGCGGTAGATCTGTTATAAATATTTTTTAAAGAATAAATGTTAGTTGTTGAAATATTTTATTAGAATTTTTGAATCGAAAATTACGTCATAAAATAATTTGTATTTTCAAAAAAAAAAAAAAAGCTCGTTATTAAAATTTAAGAAAAATAATGTGAGAAGAAAGAAACTGAAGCAATAATTAATATTTTTACAGATTTTATGCCGCCTCTCTGGCACATCTTCCTCGGGTTCTGGGGGTCTCGGATTTGAGTCCCGGTCAAGGCGTGGTTGGTTTTCTGTGTGCTATCTGTGAGATTTGTGACTGTAACCCCCTGTAAAAAGGGGCTGTGCAAGGAAATGTGAGTGTGTGGCTAAGTCGTACTCTTGGCCCTAGTTGGCGCTACTTCAAAACAAGATACGCTCCTTTCGGCTTAAATCTGCTGTAGTATCAGCGGGACAAGGGGGCTGTCCATGGCAAGTGCCATAAGTAACAACAACAACATATTTTATAGTTTATAAAAATAAAGATAAAATAAAAAAGACCATATAAAATATTTAAATCAATATCTTAAAGTGCTTCATGTTTAATTTGGTCTTATAAAAAAGGGAATTGTTGTCGCATTTTGAAGCATTAATTACTCTCTTAGCCAAAAATTTGATTTTTATTTACAATTTTGAATAAATTATCATTCTCTAAAGCTCATACATATATATATTTTGGAATATTTGTGTTATTGTGCTCACATACAGACTAATAAACATATTGATAGGCAGCTAAAATGATAGATTTTAAGAAGAAATAGGAGAGATGTGGTTTACCATATCTTCCTCTTCTTGTTACAGCTCTAAATATTTAGGGAGATCGGCAAAGTCCTTCTAAGAGTTTTAAATTCAAAACAGTATCTTGTGCAGCCAGGGAAGTACATGTATCTATAAATTGGTTATGCTGAATCTATTAAGAAAAATTAGACAAATTACAGAGTCTCCAGTGACGAAATAAGAATGTTGCAAAAATAACTAAAAATTAATAAATAAGTAAAAATAAAGGAGATTGGCTAAAATATCCAATCAAGAAAATGTAAGCTGTGGCATAATAAAAATACAAGAAAAAGCTTCATGGAATTATCTGTAAAATTTACGGTTGAAATTATGAACTTTCTTAGACTTAACAAAATATTAATCCTAAATATATATATATATATATATATATATATATATATATTCTTCGTTATTATCATACAGTTTTTCCGAGTTAAGTGACAACAAGGTGAAATATAGGCAAAAAAGGAAAAAGGGAAATAAAAATTTGAAAAATGAAACAAATTAGACTCGGAGAAAGGAGAATACATTTTTTTAATTTAAGAAAAACCTTTTTTCAACTCATAAAAATTTCATAATTTAAATCATAAATATTTCCGTTAATTTTACAGATAACTCCATTAAACTTTACCCCCCCCCTCTTTTTTTATGGGGGTCGCTGCGGCCTGGTAGTAAGGTTTCGGTTCATGAGTCGTAGGATTTCGAGTATGAGACCCGATATCACTGAAGAACCCCCATGCAAAGGGCTCCATCGCACGTTAAATATGTCATGGTCAAACGTCCTCCCGCTTGTGTAGCGTACAGAGCGGGCTGTCAGCTCAGGTGTCGTCCTCGTCTTCTGACTCCGGTTCAAAATTACGTGGTCCGTCCCAAAATAGCCATAGTGTTGCTTTACAACAGGATGTTAATTATAACTAAGACGAACTCCCCTATTTTTATTCTGATATAGAACACATTTCTTTATTTGGAATTTTTGGCTGATCTCCTTCCAGTTATTATTTTTTATATATATATAATTTCCTTATTTCGTTGCTAGGGGCTTTGTAACCACTCTCGATAAATCCGGAATAGTAACAGTTACATCCCTGGCTATACAAGACTCTGTTTTGAATTTAAAGGTCTGAAAAGGATTTCATCGATTAATTTGTGAAAAATCGATGCAGATCATTAATGTTATCTAGACAAAACCTAAAATATCCTTTTAAGAAAACGATTTTGATGATGAAACGAGAAAAAAATATTCCTTAATCTTTGAAAGATAAGACTCTTTGTTTATTTTGGCTATCCACAGAGTTACGATTTTTGCCATCCCTAATTCAAGATAACTTTTGCAATCATATATGTACGATGCAATAGAATTGAAATAATTACCTGCGATGATTAGAAGTCCACCAATTAGTTGAAAGAAAACATTCTAAATGTTTAGTCATGGAAAGCAAACATATGTATCTAAAAATTTCTAACTATATTTATTTGAAAATTATTTTAAAAGAATATTTTTACAAAACGGTATATTTTGTAAAAGATGTATTAGCAATTTTTCAAAAGCATTAGGCTATATTTCTCTACTTTTTTCACTTCAACGACCACGACTTAAATAAAATTCTGTATTGAATTTCACGCAATCTTGTAGGGTAAAATATGTGTCTGGAAGAACATTTTATTGAAATATATCATCCTTCCATCTTTTGAATAGCAGATTTGGAATATAAATCAAAGTTTTGTTGTTATGGTTTGTTTATGGTTCTACCCTAGAAATTGGTGTCTTAAATATGGAAATAATTTGTTTGTTTATAAAAGAGTAACATTTATGCAATTATTCTAAAATAATACATATTAAGATCACCTGGCATTTTTCCAAATCGTTCCCTCGAAAAAGAAGAAAATATGAAAAACTGAACAAGATGATATATAAAGAAAAATAACTGGTAACGAATCAACGAATCTTCAATTTTTAAAAACTGATATAAATTCTACTATAATAACACATTTGCACAAATAATGGATTTTATATGATGTCTGAAAAATATATGAGAATATTTTAGTTCTTTTAAAGCTTTTAATACGCATTGACTTATTCCATTATCTTTCATCGTTGAGCAGTAAAGTAAGTATTCATAGATGGAGAATTCGAGTTTTCAGACATAATTGATTTCCCCCAAAATGTCACTTGTCTCTCTCTTTTGATTAGATTACTTTTAAGTTTTGAAGACTGCAATGAGCAAGGTCCCAGCTTCAGGACTAGAGGGCTCGGAAATTGGCTCTGTTGCAGATTTGTCCTGTTTGTGGGTTTCAGGAAACGTTGAAACGTAATCGAAATAGGATACACACCTCATGTTTAAAGTATAGAATAAATCTGTCGAAAATCAAATGCCCTCCCACTGATGTGGATACGAGTTCAAAATGTTACCCTCCTTACTAGAACAAGACTCAGAATATGAAATCTGTCTCAAAATAGTTGCTTGCAAAATATTGCTTCGATTTGGGATATTCATAAAATTAAACTAAACTCCAGTTTGGAAATAGCTACACTAAAGCTATTTTCGGGACAAACCCCGTAAATTTGAAAAGTGGATAAATAGCGAGAGAGCATCCTATGAGAGTACAAGTACTTTCTATCCAAATGAGCCACCCATTTTCCCGTTTCGAAGCTGACAATCTACCACCAGATTATTATAGCTGCTAAAATCTTTAAACGTTGATGATCAAATTGATATTTACTGCGGCTCATATGTAGCCTGCCTCATCTGAGCCTTGTTCAGAATAATGAGATTTTGTACCAAAATGTCTCTCATGTCGATCGAAACGAGATGTTAACATAATTAAACAAAACTCCCGTTTTGATAGTTAAACCAGGATTATTTCAGGGTCAAATTCCCTCAATTAAAATCGTTAACAGAGAGCAAAAGAGTTCCCTAGTGTGGCTTTTCCTCTCTAAAATATAACACATTATTGAGAGGATATTTGACAATGTCTGATTTTGCGGGTTCTTGATTAATTTGGTTACTTGGAAGATTTAGTGGAATTGAGTCTCAAGCTCACTACTTTCCTGTCCTGAAGTCGAGAAACTGTTACCAAGCCACTGCAGTTGTTAACATTTTTGAGTTAGATAACCAAATCGCAAATACTTTTTGTTATCTTTTAACATTTTCTCGCTTTAATCCACAGTAGTTATTAACATTTTTGAGTTAGATAACCAAATCGCAAATACTTTTTGTAATCTTTTAATATTTTCTCATTTTAATCTGTAAACAAAAAGAATTTAAAATGCTTCATAACAACACAAAATCTTAATAAAATCAATTCTTGTAATATCGCATTCTCATGATTAACGTACACGTGCATTTCATTTAATGATAGATTAACACTGCTTTTCATTCTGCTGTAAGTCTTTCTTGATCCTTTAAGAAATCAGATCTTAAAATTCAATCAACGATGAAAAAATTTGCAGTGCTCAAATTATTCTCATTTTTATTGTGAGAATAAAACCAACACCAGAACCACCAACAGAACAGAAAATATTTTATAGCAACATACGTTCTTAATGAAGGTAATCATAGTAACATTGCGAATGTGAACGTCCATGTAATTTACCATGTATTCGCACATCATTTTACAATGTGTTGCGACACTATTTTTCGAAACATGTAATATAATTTTATGACAATAAAATACTAATTCAATCCTTGAGCGACATTACATTTGCATAGGCAGTGTCATTTTCCAAAGAATTTTACATTGAATTAAGCTTAAATATCACATGATATGTGTACCAAATATAAAAATTCAATCAAGACTACCCCTTTGACGTTTACTGTGTGACCATAAATTATTTCCAATCAATAATATATTCTTACTCTTCACAGAAAGAACAGATTAAAGAGAAATTCTTTTCTTCAAACATGGTAATAATTGAAGTATTCTATGGATCTCCGAAACAATTATGAATCTGGCGATCTGCATACATGGCAGTGACAAACTGCTATACCAGAGGAACCAATTTTACATATTACAGTAGCTTTTAATTAAAAGTTATATTTCCAGAATTCCTCTTTGAATGTTCTCATATAAATTAGTATCCGATTTACACTCGTTATTATGAATTTCGTCTGGCCATAAAATAAAATGTTACGATGAAATAATAAAAATTATTATGAAACATCAAAATTGGGATATATTATTTGTTACACTAATGTGATTCTTTTTTGAAATACCAAATATTTAACTCAATACCAATTCCTAAATCAATCCCTTTCTTTCTTCAATTTCATGCATGCGTAAGTCTGTAGTAAATTCTACCATAGTTTTATATAAGCGGAGTAAAATTTTAATTAAACTATCCGAAAAATCAACAAACAGGTCAAACTGATACAGAAATAAAAAGTTTGGAACTTTATACACATGCTAAATATGGATACATTTTTTTAAAAAAAATATTGACTTTAACTAGAAATGAACATTTTAAAAATAAAAAAGGGATGATTAATAATTTCTTATAACAAAATTCCTTCAGACTAATGATATTAAACCTGACGTGTTTATACGCACTTTCATTTATTCTGTTTTATTTCATGCTTCTAAACATGGAATTTTGGGATTTATTCATTTGAATCTAAACAGCATGGGAATATATAACAAATACGCCCGCTATTTGATTCCGTATGAGAGGTGCCATTGGATAGTAAATGTGAAAAAAAAATCCTTGATTCAATTATTCATTCAATTATGAAATATTAGATATTTTATAAATCAAAATAGAAAATAATAAAAATAAACTTTTTAAAAAAAGATGTTTTGTTAAGAAGGAATTTCAAATGTTTGAATGTTTCCAGAATTTTTAAAAGTTTTACAATCTATGAACAGTAATTTTATATTCCTTCTGAACAGTCTTTGTCTTTTCAATGTAGGAATCTTGTAGTCATTGAAATTAGTATATTTTAAATCATTAAAAATATTAGTATACACGTACAAAAAATTAATTTTATTATTATCTTACACTTTTCAATATAAAATTGAATTATAGATTTTTTAAGGTAATTGTAGGTAGTTTTTTAATCGTTAAAATGACATCAGTTTGAAATTTAAAATTTTTTTACTGGCTATGGTATGATATAAAATTGAGCCCAGTTAATTTTCACACATAAATGGTAATTCTTAGATCCTAGATGATAATTCCTATATGTCTTAGCTACAGTAACTTTTACTTTATTGTAATTAATCAAAATAAATGAAAAAAATTCTTTTGTTTTATATTTCTGAACTGATACTATAAAAATTTTCGCAGTACAGTTTATAAGCAAAAGATTATTTTCAAATACAGACTTTTATTCAAAATAATTACGCCGGTTAAAAATTACTATATTTTCTTTATAACCAAACGATAGAAAAACGATTTAACACAATACAGAAATTCTACTTTCGTGAATAATAATTGTTCTTTGTAACTATCTTTTGCTACAAGGATAGCATGCAAGTGATAGTCCCCCTGTCGCATGAAATATTCACTGCATTTGTCATCATTTTGCTCAATGTTATCAGTAAAGGAAGCATTATCCCACTGAATATGGATATAATGAGTGAAATGAAATATGGATATAAAAAGTAATTTCAGAAAATTTAGACAGTCACATGCACAATGGGTGCAAAGACAATAAAAATACTACACAGTAATTGGCCATTTACTTGGATGTTAGCCATCGGAAGTTAATCAATACATAGGTAAACTAACCTTTTATCTTCCGTCTATAATATGGTCGATTTTTTAAAATATGTTTGCTTATAAGGAAGTTGTAGCGATTTCTAGCTGGTGCAACTGTTTTGAATTACTTTATATTCATTATATTTCTGATAATAATTAAAGAGGTTGTGTTGAATAATATTTTTAAAACTTTCGCCGACTGATGCAGGCAAAGGCATTAAGACAGTAACTAGGATATATTTTGATAAAATGTGAATACAAGAAGTAACTTCAGAACGTGTAGATAGCTACGCGTAAAACATGCATGTAGTTATCAAACGGACAGTTATGATTGCGATTATGTTACAGAATCTGGCATGAAATGATCCACTGCAAAGATATTGATCACAGGAAGTCACATTCCACAAACTAATACTTTAGTTTCTGCCTGTAATGTAATCGAATTTTTTCTAGTTATCATTGTTTTCAAAAAAGTTTTGGAATTGAAGGCACTTGTTTTAAATCACTCTTCATTTTTGATAATAATTAAAGAGGCCTTTTAAGCAATTTCCGGGCCTCTTAATGAGCAATACAAAACAATAATTTTCGTCAGAAAGTTTGAATTTTAAAGTAGTAACTTGCTAAGAATTTTCAAGAATATTTTATATTTCAATGTCTTTAGTAAGGTAAGATGTTCAGTTTTAAAAAGATCACCAATTTAACGAACAGATGAAAAAATCCTTAAATTCTTTAATTAAATAAAATTCTATAACTTAACTATATTTCTTGTCATAATGATATTTTCATTAAAATATTAGTTAAGTAAGTAAGATGATAAGTAGTTATTTGAATTCCTCCAAATATAATAACTGTTAAAAAATTTTGACATTAAGGTTCTAAATTTCAATTTTTTTTCCTTCTCACTTCCTTCTAAAATGATGCAAAGCGTTTTGAATCTGCTATTGTGAATAATTATTTTCGGTAAATCACTTCACTTTACATTAAATATATAGCTATTTAATCGGTATCGTATTTGACATTTAAGACGATAACCGTAGCTATTATGCAAATATAAGAATTAAGAGATAATATAAAAACGTATCATTATGCTTGTAATGTTCATGGTGGTTCTCAGGTCCTATAATGACAGTCTATATATTAACAATTTTTTTCATCATACCTGTAATATATCATTATGTTTTTTTTAAATTCCTCTTAATAAATTGTTTGATTTAAATCTTTAATTTGTCTTGCCCAATCTTTGGAGATTTATCTGTCACCATTCAACTGCAGTCATGCTAATGACAAATGGCTGAATTCCTAGACGTTATATAATATATTTTTAACAATAATCATCGCCTTTCTCCTACAACTATATACGAAAGTAAAACTTAACACAGAAATCAACTTCATATATATTTATTTATCTGCTGAAAAATATTGAAGCATTATGTGAAGCGTGGATATGTTAAAAGATAGAGATGAAAGAAAGGTCTATTAATAGCTATAAAAGAAGAAAATTTTAAATTGATTTTTAAAAAATATATAAAGAGAGTTTTTGTAAGGTATTTACGATTTTTATACTTGAATTGCAAATTTAACAGTCGCTTCTTTTTCCCTTCATTATCAATGAATAGTGTAATTTTTATTTTCTAAGTTATATCAATTCAAAACCAAACAATTAATCTGTAATTACCTTGAATCCTTTTATCATCAAAATCATTCCCTCGACATAATTTTCACCTAATTCTTATAAGGCATAGCAAAAGGAAATACCTTTCCATCATTACGGAAAAAAAATTAAAAAAACAAAAGGCTTGATATTTTTAACTGATATTTCTACAAATGACCGAATATATGGTCTTTTGAACCATGGAAAAAATATGTATACTTAAATTATATCTGCCTATAATATTTTAAATATACGAATAAAAATCTATGCAAGGCACATAAAGAATTAATATTTCAAGCCAGACTTCAGATTTCAAATTTAATTCAAACTTCTTCTTTTTCCTGTTTAAGATATTGTATCGTTTTCTTATTTTTTAAAAATAAAGAATGAAAGAAAATGATGTTTTCTAAATCAATGAATCAATCGTTTTCTCAAATTTACAAATTATTATACCACTGAGAAAACGGAATATGATAAATTGTAGAAAGCAAACATTGCTTTGATATTGAGACACTTCATTGAAGGAGATTTGACTCAATTTTTTCCAATTATTTTATTCAGGGGGGAAAAAACCCATGAATATTTTTACTACATAAAATTAAAATTCCTTTTATTTTGAGTCATTCTTATCAATAAGAATACCATTATAATAGCAAGTATGTTAAAACATTCTGTTTATAATTTATAATAACAATTACTATATTAAGATAACACGATATATCGAGACATATTGGACGCTACATCGCGGTGAAAGAGCTCGATACCCTGGCACCTAGTTTTATTATTATTATTTTTTTAAGTGACTTCTGAAAATGATAAATTGTTACATACTATTAAATTGAGTAAAGATTTTTCTCCTTCATTTGCAAGTAGATTAATAAATATATTCTTAAAGGATGCAATCTTTTAAAAACCATGAAATCTTTTATGTAATTTGAACTTACGAAAAAAGTTACGTCAATAGAAAATGATTATCTTTCAGTCTTATGCGATTAAAATATATTTATATTGGCTTTCATTTTAAGTTTAGATCTAAGATACAGGGCCCAGTGTTCAGAGATAAAAAAGTCTGTAATGTACTAACTATCATGAATGATTTAAAAATATATATATTAAAACCAAACAGAAATTTTGATCTTTTTAATTATGCGATACATACAAAACTCATTTTAAGTCAGGTCAGCACTCACAAAAATATAATGATTTTATAAATGCAAAAATATTAATAAAGAATATCAGTCAAAAGTATAACACTCTCCCATCCTATGAAATTTTGACTCGATTTATTAATGCATTTAGCTTAATTTCAGTCATTGGTAGCTGCCATTATAATTTTTGTTCGGACCAAGTCAGCCAGTGTTTGCTGCTTACCAGCTTTCTGACAAAATCAGAATGCAGCTAAATGAAAAATATATTAAAACAGGCTCTGCGCTTAATACTTTAAATATATGCAATTATATAATATTCTATAATTTAACTGTATTTCTTATAATAATGATGATAGTTTTCATTAAAATATTAATTATAAGAGAGAATCTCTTGTCAAAATCTGCTGAAGTTTTAGTTTCTTTTATTCAAGAAAGCTATGTTCACTTAAGTCAACAGGAGAATTCATTCTTTAAAACCCCACAAATTTCCTTTTTCAAAGCCAAGCGATGGCGCATATACACGTCGAAAGCAATATAAATGGTAGCATAGTAAAATGTATTAAAAAAACCATAACAAAGTGAATAAAATTTCGTTTTTATTAGATAAAAAAAATTACACATCGACCGCACGAAAAACAATTATACTGGCGTGTAAATACGTCAAATGCACTTAGATAAATGTTTAGTTAGTTTTATTTCGAACAGCATTTGTGCAATATTCTTTAGAAAGAGAATAAGAATTGAAGTGAAACATAGTAAATATTGTAAATGCAAAAATATACAAAACCTACCTATTTATCTAAAATATATAAACAATTACCTGTTCTACCCAGTAAATCGTTCCAATGGCTGAAATTGGCCTTTTTCCTACTAATTTTTTTTATATTTTTGCTTTTGGACTTACCTCTTTTATCCTTCAATCTGTAGTTTACAGCCAACGTGAGAAATAAAGAGACGACAATAAAAGAAAAAAAGCTATTGAATAATACATGTGAATATTTAAGATAAAATAAACATAATTAACATATAAATTTCAAATAATGTAATTATTGAATGCAAAAAAATTCAAACAAACTTTCAATAGAACAAAAAAATTTTATTACATTTACTACATTCTATGATCAGATCATAACAATTTCTACAACCATAAATGTCCTTCACTTCCTCAAATTAAAGCCATCAAATGCTGAATTCCACAAATTCATTCAGGTTCACGACATTCAGTTAATCAAACTATGCGGTAATCAGTTGTAGACGTTGTACAGGATACAATCGTATTTAATTATATTCACATCGATTTGATTCAACTAATACAGACAGTTGCTATGAGACAAAATAGACTGAAAGGTGCTTTAAATATTAAACTACGTCTAGAAGAAAGAATAATGAGCCTAAAGAGGAGAACAATAATTTCGGGCAACAAGAAATATAAATAGAATAAGTTTTAAAGATTTTCACGGAAAATAAATAAATAAATAAATAAAAATGAATCATTGACTGAGAACTAAGAATGCTGAAATAGAGAAATGAAGTATAGCTATAAATAAGAATAAGATGAAAAATGTTTTAACTTTTGCTACTCCTACATTTGTGACATGACAGACTTTTAGGTCATATTAGACCCACTGTTGTTTTACTTACTTTCAGGTAGCATAATAAATAACAAATGAAGAAAACTGAAAAATATATTACATACAAGAACAAATTATTAAAAGCTCCGATTTTTAACAAAAAATATATATTTATAATTCATTAACATTCTTGATTAAAAGTTTTAATATACCTAATATCAACCAAATTATACTGAAACCAACAAAGAAACAATGAAAGACAATATGTTTCCATGCATGGAAAAGAATATATATATTACAGCAACATGCATGTGCAACGAATAATATGTTTATAATTTCAAAAACAAAATCAAAATGTTTTTCATGTAAATATAACAACAATTAGTTAGATATGAAACATCTGAATCACATTCAACAAATACTTTTGGCAAGTGAAGCTGGTTTGAGAATGGTTTTTATAAACCCTCATATTGCACATTTAAAGACTAAACTAGATTTGTTGACATTTTTATGCAATATAAAAAGCCTTCTTTTCCTGGTAACTGAGCCAGTCTTTTCAGCTGCAATGTTTGTTTAATTTTAGCTCGTGTCTTCTGCCTACGAAAATATAACACCAAGTAGTAAACATGAACCACATTGAAATATAACACCCAGAAATTAAGTATGAAACATCTGAATCACATTCAACACATACGTCTGGCAAGTGATGCTGGTTTGATAATGGTTTTTACAAACTCTCATATTGCACATTAGAAGACTAAACTAGTTTTGTTGACACTTTCAAACAACATAAAACGCCTCCCCCCCCCGTGGGAACTCAGCCAGTCTTTTCAGCTGCAATGTTCGTTTCCATTTATCTCATCTTTCGTCTTAGAAAATATAACACCAATAAAACATATGAATTACTTTGAAATACAGGGTGAGTACAAATGATGGATCAGATTTTAAAAAATCATTTTTTCGAAACTACTACACATATTACAATAAGTGACACTTGAATTTAAACAGAAATACGCCAAGTTTCTTTTCAGATCCAAATGTCTGATGTGTGGCCCTCTTGTTACACAGCATACGTCCAATCTGTAATCCAATTCGTTCCGAACATTTTGTAGTATTTTGCTTTGTCTGCTATCTTTGACATAACCTCACACAAATAAATCATTGGGACAAGATATTTTTTATGTACCATTAATGCCGAAAAGCCTGCCAGAACTTAAAGAATGCATTTGTACAGCTTTGAGAACCACTGACAGAGAGATGTAACAAAAGGTTTGGAATGAACTGGATTACAGATTGGACGTATGCCTGTAACAACATGGTCACACATCGAACATTTGTAAGTGAAAAGAACTTGGTATAGTTCTCTTTAAAATCATGTATCACTTATTGTAATATGTGCAGTAGTTTCAGATATGTGATTTTTTAAAATCGGGTCCATCATTTGTAACCAAGTAGTTAAACATGAAACATCTCCATCACATTCAATATATACATCTGATAAGTGATGCCAGTTTGAAAATGATTTTTAAAAATCCTCATATTGTACATTTGAATACTAAACTAGTTTTTTGACACTTTTATACAATATAAAACATCTTTTCCTGGACTCAGCCAGTCTTTTCAGCTGCAATGTCTGTTTAATTTTATCTCACATCTTCTAACTCTGAAAACCTGCACCTGGGCAAATGTTCTCCAGCTGCAATCTGTGGTTGCACAGAAGAAAACCTGCACTGCTCCAAAGAGTTTTGAAGATTTCGTATTGTGTTGTTTTATGGTGGATTCTGAGCTTCGAAGAGAATGTAAACATTTTATGAAGAGACGTATCCAAAATTCTGAAAAGAAAGAAAATTCGTGCTCATCTATTGGTTTCCCTTTTCACCTACAGTTTATCATATCCACTGCTCCTTTATAGTTGAATTATGTCAAAAATGATATTAGGTATTTTATGAACAACATTGCTCATAATCATGCTGAAAGCTGTTGTATAATAACACACTTGCTCTTCTTTAGTACATAAGAAACGAGTTGCATCTTTAATGAAGGCAAATATGGAGCTGTTCACATCTTTTACACTTTTTTAGTTTGCTTGAGTTCAGGGGAAATGAAGATTTCGCCTTTCTGTATAGTTGATGATAGCGTCACCTCACCCCTACACACACAAAAGAAAAAAGTAAACATTGATGCAATAACTGTGAAAAGATTGTACAAACACGATATTAGCATCTCCTACATAAAACCATGAAAAATGATGCGATAAAAAATATGCATGTACTAGAAAAATTTGCGCTATTAAATAATCATTAAATTCAATTAATGAATATAATTAAGTACAAATCTATGTATTATTAATTATATTCTTTCTTATATAAGCATTTATAAGATCTAAAAACATATCAAACATGAACACAATACCTATGCTTTCAACATAAATATATAAGGGTCATATTTGGCTTAATAGGCATAAAGTACCTTTTTTTCTTGTGCCGATAATTACAGTACAATAAAAAGCTACAGAATAAACAATATCATATGAACACGTAATAGTTTAGGAAATATTCTCAGAAATCCTCTGCATGGGTATAAAAAGACCCGAAAGTCACAAGAGGGTGAGACGCATATGCTACATAATTATTTTAAAACACAAAGTGGGCAAAACGTTTGTTCAAAGCCCTAAAAAATGCGTGTAAGTAGTGATATGGAAAAGTGCCTTGCATTAATAATAAAATAAGATTCTTTAACAACGAGACGTGTATTTAAAAAGTCACATAGATTACTTAAGCACGGATGTATCTTTACAAATTATTAAAGAAAATTATTACAAAAAAAAAATGTTTATCCTCACTTTGTTATTTAATAGACTGAGGTATCAATTTGGTGTCTAGATAAAGTCACTTAACGATTGTTGATGCAAATTCCAATAAAGGAGAGGCAGCAGACAGAACAAGTTCTATTCTCTGGTGGGGCTATTTGAAAGCAAGAGTAGATTAATCATGTCATCTTCTGATGCACTTGAAAGAAGTTTATTCCGAGGAAAATAGTATCCATCCCTCTGGAAGGCCAGACTTCACAATTTTACATACTCTCACTCACCTTCTGTCTCTCATCCTGTAGCCAAAAGCATAAGGATTACTTGGTATACCCGAAAGTCATTAATCATGCTGCATGCCCCTTTTTTCAGGTATATTTAATATCTATTCTACTTTTTCGTTTATGAAATAGGTTAAGGTTAAAAATAAAACATCCAAGATATTTTACAAATAAGAACAAGAGTTCTGCAATTTGTTAAAAGTTGAAAACAATTAACAACTAGTTAAAGACAAAATTAACTCATTCTACATACCAAATGAATGGTTCAATCGAATAAATTATCAAATAAAATCACTCACCTTTTGTTTTTACAATAATCCCCATTAGTATAATTTTGGACTATTTATTAGGATGTCCCATAAGTTTCTTTCCTATTTCTAATGTGAAATGAATCAACAATATTTACTGTTCAAGATACTATTTATTTTGCTATATAAGAATCCTTTTGCTGTATTTACCTTCTTCCATTTCTCAGGTAGCTTCATTCTGCCTTCTTTACAAAATTTTTGGGCTTAGGACAAGAAATAATCCTGGAAGTGCGATAATTGTGTTTTGGCGATAATTCACCAGACTTGAAAGGCTTTTCTAATTTTAATTGTATGGGAATTATGAGATAATGAAAATACCAGTTTCTTACTACAATTTTCATATCTATTGAGCTATATGACTCAGTTATAAATTCGCCTTGATTATCTTCCTTCCTGCAGCATATCACTTGCCGGTTCAAATACATTCAAAATTACTCCTGTACCGTGGATACTGTATTATCTACTGTGTTTACAGGATAACATGAGTAAAACGCTATATACATTTTTTAAATTTTTTTTTAATGAAATTTGAAGCGAGAGACGGTTTGCTTTCTATATAGTCACAAAAAAATTAGGTACATAGTCACAAAAATTTTCCGAAGACTGAATTCACAACCTGAGAAAAAATGCATGAGGTTGCATTTTTAAAAAAGATTTACCAATACGCTGCAACCATTCATATCTATGCAAGCTTTACAATACGTCGCATGGACTTAGGAATCCTTTCAAAAATTTCATTTCTTGGATATTCGTTGTAGTGGCGGAAATTCTTGCTAAGAGCCTGCTATCTCTAGAAAAAATTTCTACACTAATGCAACAGTTCTGTTGCAATATTCAAGCTTTGACTGTAGGAATTCAGAACAAATTTGAATCAGTCATAGAATTCTTCAGTTTAATATCCTCTTTTTTTGGAAAGACGGAATTTTAAAAGTTTATTTTTCATTATTTTTCTAACGCTTTAAAAGTTTTTATATTTTCAGCTCTTCATTACCTTTCAATCGATTCATTTAATTAAAATTTGATGTATACGAGTACTGCCATCTGGTGTGAAAATTTTATATGGAGAAATTTTTAAAGCTTCCATAATCTTTTTTTTTTTTTTTGATAAATTTTAAATCAAAATTAACAAATTTCTGCACTAACGAAAGAGTATTTAAAAAATGTTTTTATAAAATATATTTAAACTAATCCGAAGTATTTTGGTAATCAATAAGTTTAGGAACTTTTCCCATAAGACATAATATTTAAACATGTTTCGAAAAGAAATTAGCATACTCCAATTCTTTTTCTCCTTAAAATGAGTTTCATGATCATTTTCGTAAAATCCATGAAGGGCTTACGAAGAACTTTCCTTTTGTACATCATTTTCACTTTGCAAGCCCGAAAATAATAATAATAATAATAATTTTTAAGTTATAAAAAACGAAAAATTAACATTTTACATTTTATCACGTGAATAAAGAGCTCAGGAGGTCATATCTTTTAGCGCTTTGCAACTTTTGAAACAAAACTCGGCTAGCCTTTGAAGGTATTATAGTTTTATTTTGTGCATTTTAAGTCAAGTAGTTGGTACAATTGGATCTTAGTAGAAACGAATTAAGGGCAGATAACAGTTTGAAATTTAATTTTCTGTTGAAATATCTATATCGTCCACACATTTCATAAAATGTTCCAATATCTGATATGTTCTTTTCTAACTTAATTCTGAATTTTTTAAAATTAAAATAAACTAAAAATAAAAATCATTTAATTTAATTTAAACGTTTTCCTTCGCCCCACGTCAAAAGTAGGGTAAATAAACATTGTTTGTTAGAAAGGGGGATCACAGTATTAAAATCATGAATAACAAGCTTTGAATTTTTGACTTAAAACGTTACATTTGGCAGTAAAATTAATGTCCCCAAGAAACCAGATATTTGATTTTTTTTTTATTTTGAAATATAATAAAGAGATTAATAGGATCCACAGAAAAATTTTCAAGGAAAATTCAAGCGAAAGACATAACTATTCCTTTTCACATAAATTCATAAGATTCTGAGTGATTTAAATTCTCTACTCCATGTTTTCGAGGGAAAAGATATTTCTTCTACTTAATGGGAAAAAAAAGCTATGTAAAACTTTATTACTTATTTTATGACTCGACAACTAAAGAAAGTTGAAATATGTTAATAACAATACAGTTCAGAAGTGGTATCTTGACTCAGTGTGGAAAGAATGCACATCATCTTTCACAAACCTTGATTTCATTATCAATTGCTGACAGATTAATTTTATTTGTATGTATTTGTAAAGCCTTATGCAATTCTTTATCTCTCTCTCTTTTATTTTATTTTTTAAATTAGGTATCCAGTAGAAATAGTGCATCTACAAATTTGAAATTGTATTTCCAGCATGCATATATATATATATATATATATATATATATAATGCAAATATTTCTCACTAAGAGCAGTGTAAAAATAGCGAAACGATCGAGCGATAATTCTTTCAAAAATCTTGGATTCCTTTTTCACTGCTTACGGGGAAAAAATTGCTATGTTGATCAAAAATAAGGAGGGGAGAAACTCACTTTTTTTTCTTATTTATATATCTCATGATCCCAAAGAAGCAAATATTCAAATATAATGAATAGTGAGGCCATTAAATTTTCTCACTAGGCATACCGAGAGAAACCCTGTTGAAATAACTGATTCTCAATTATCTTTTCTTCTTTGTCTTTCAATTTTCCTGTAAGTCGAGTCCTTTAAACAGACAAGGCTTTGACCTTTCAAATCGATGTAACCAAATATCTTTTATTTCGTTGTGTGCTCTTCAATTTGAATAGATTATTAGGTTTTAAAACGGCGAATATCCTTTAGGTTTTCTCTCACTTTGTTGAAGCCATTTTAATTTTCAAGTATCTTCAAAATAAGAGCATATAAAAAAATAACTTTTCTTTTAAAATTGAAGGATCGATTTTTCAATTTTGAACCCCTGGTTATTGGGCCAAGGACATGTGATTGCCAGCTTACTTCAACTTAGTTACATCACTGATCACAGTTTAAAAATATCTTGTTGATGGAAGCATGAATATCAAAATATACAAAAGAAATTTAATTGAAATTAAACTTAAGTGACATCACTCATCTCATTTAAAAAATACCTTGTTGATGGAAGCATGAATATAAAGCTTTACAAACTATGTAACTGAATATGAACTTTAGTTACATCACTGATCTCATTTTAAAAATACCTTGTTAATGGAAGCATGAATATTACACTATACAAAAGAGATTTAATTGAAATTGAATAGCTTCAGTAAACATTTATATAAGATAAAGAGCAGTTAAAAATCTTACAATTAAAGAAAGTTTTTAAAAATTTGTTAATATCTAATAAACATTCCACTGAAATGATAAGCTCTAAAATATTTTAGCCAAAATAAAATAAATTTATGATTTCCAAGAGACTGAAAAATTTATATATTTATTTCTTTAATAAATAAAAAGCTACAATTAACAAAAACAAATAAATCAGTAAAGGAATAATTAAAAAAATTAAAGAAAAAAAATCAATTAAAAGAATAATTGTTATAAAATCAAAGAGAAAAGAATCAATTAAAAGAATAATTGTTTGCCTGTTTGATTTTAAAATTTTATTCATAAAGCTCTCTCTGAAGTTATAAGAAAATTTTCTTGTTCATCCATAAGAAAATCCAGTCAGTCTTTATTCCGACTGGATATTCATATGAATGATTCTTCAATATTTTCATTTACTCTAACTTCTCACTTTTGAGGCCAACATTTAATAACTGATTTTTTATTTTATTTATTTTGCTTTATCTAACTAAAACAGAGCTGTCTCAGATTTTCCTTCAGGCAGGAATTTAAACCATCTAAGTATGTTGCCAATTGATAAACAGCAAATATGACCTGATTTTGCATTCACATAAGCATTTTATATAGAGATATTTGTCAAAATTCATGGTTCCAACAACAAAGAAAAAACTAAGGTGTTTATATAAGTATATAAGTAGTAAATAAATACATGGAATATACATATAAGCACTCAATATATATAAAAATAATAAATTAAAATTTATCGAGAACTAATATGTACTATAGATAAGAATTTTCTGTTTCGTTTTTTAAAATTTATATACATATTATATATTAAGATACACTTGCAGTTTGAAAATATATATAAAGAGTTTTAAAATGGTAAAATTAGTTGAAAAAGTTAAAAACTCTATAAAAAAACTTTCCTGCACTACCTATAAAAATTTCAATGCAAATGATATTTACTGTCTGAAAAATGTAGTTTAATCAACAATTATTCAAAATATATCATTTCAGAGAAAAAGAAATGAATGGAAAATAAAATGTTCTGCATGAGAAAAATTCATTTCCATTCATATATACATTCCCATTTGTGTGTGTATATATGATAGCTGCCAATCTAAATAAAATCTTTATTTTTATCTTAAAAACCCATGTTACTTTATTCTAGATTGTTCTCTTATTTCCTAATTCAAATCCTACTTTTTATTTTAATTATTTCTAACAAATCATTTACAAAATTGCCAATTATTTCCTTTACTCTTCGTGAAGGGGGGGATCCTGACAACTATGTATTTTTTTCTCAAAGATACCCAAGATTCCCTTTCCTAACCTGATACAAGGTTAAGAAATCCCCACAAGAATTTCATAATAAAATTAATGAAGGGAAAAATCTGTTATTTTGCTCTTATGTTCCGTTGCGAGCATACATGTTCTGACTTTCACCATATGTAGAATTTATGGCCCTTGTGTTCAAATAAATTGAAATTAATTCCAAAACTTTTTTCTTTTCAGCCATGCATCTGTAAAATTATGTTTACACACACAAAAATAAATATAATACAAATGCGACAACATTACAATAAAATATTGCTAAATAACTGTATATGATATTTATGTATGAGTAAACTGTAACAAAAATTCATTTAACTACAAAACATGCAGCTCAAAAACTAAATAAAGAACTTTTACCTTAAAACTTCTATGAAGAAAAATCTCCAGACTTTTCATATAAAAGTACATCAAGATCTATTTACCCTTATTGGTAAATTTTTTACATCGTACTATAATAATGAAAGTCATTTATCTCCGTTGGATTAAGTTTCTTAAATGAAACTGATCTCAAAATTATTTTTCAGATCCATCAATATATGTTCATTAAAAATAAAACAGACTGTCAAATATCCAAAAGATTCACTGAAAAAGTTTTCCTGCATATACAGTTTTCGTTGTAATGAATTTTATAAAGATTCTTAAAAATGATCAGTTCAAAATTGTTTTGTTATGTATATTACACATATTCTTTCTCTTTTACAAAGTTGTAATAAAGCAAAAAATCATGCATTTCTGTGAATAATTATAAATTCATGTTTCTTCTGTATGAGCATGGTAATGTCTTTTTAAATCAGATCAGGTGCAAAATGCTTTACTGCATATTTTACAGAGAATTGAAACCGTACATTTGAGCAAGATTTCACGATGAGTGGGATTAAGTTTTTGTGGCTTTCCTTTATCCTGGACATAATAATGTCTATCTAACTAAGATTTCAAATGAAATATCTCACTGCACATTTCACAAAAATATTCCATGTTATGTGCAAGATAATGATATCTAGAAGAAGGTCAGTGTACATGATTTATAACATTTGTCACACACAAACAATTTCTCATGAATAGTTCATATGAATAAAGTTATAGTCATTTAACTGGGATTATATGTTTTTATTTTCTTTCTTTTCGTGGAAATTATGTCTATTTAAATAATATCCAGTTAGAAATGGTTTATTACATACTTCAACAGCAAACAGTCTTTCTTTTATGCTCATGTATTTATTTTCTTTCTTTTTGTGAATGATATGTCTATTTAAATCAGATTGAGGAAGAAAAGATCTATTACATACTTCAACAGCAAACAGTCTTTCTTTTATATGAATTTTGTAATGCATGTTTAAACCATATTTTTAGGAAAATGTTTTAAAACAATGTTTGCAAATATATGATAATTTTTTTGTATGAACATGGTTATGTTCCTTTAAAATAAATTTCATGCAAAATGTCTTCTAAACGATTCACAAATGTATGGCTTTTCCACAGCACAAGCATGATTTCTTATAGCAAATTGAAGTGAAAATGATATGCAGCATTAATTATGCATGAGCAGTCGTTCTCCAGAATGAACACGGGAATACATATTTAAATAACATTTTTTCGAAAATATTTTTAAGCAAATTTCACAGATCAATGTTTTTTTTGCATGAACTGGGTGGCGTTCCTTTAAAATAAATTTCTTTGGAAGTGTTTTACTGTAGGGTTCACAAATGTATGGCTTTTCCATAGTATAAGTAGAATGATTCCTTACAGTAGACTGAATTGAAAATGACATGCAGCATTCATCACATATACACAGTTTTTCTTCAGAATTGACACGGGTATATACATTTAAACTCCTTTTTTTGGAAAAATTTTTTAAACAAGTTTCACAGAAATATGGTTTTTCTTTAATATGAACAGGGTAATGCCCATTTAAAATAATTTTCTTTGGATATGTCTGTCTGCATGGTTCACAAATGTATGACTTTCTTAAGGTACGAGCAGAACGATTTCTTAAAGCAGCCTGAAGTGAAAACGATATGCAACATTCATCACATACAGACAGTTTTTCCTTAGAATGAATAAGGGAATGCATACTCATATCAGATTTTCGGGAGAATGTCTTAAAGCAAGTTTCACAGATAAATGGTTTATCTTTTGAGTGAACACGGTAACGTTCTTTAAAAATTAATTTCCTTGAAAATGTCTTACTGTATGGTTCGCAGATATAAGACTTTTCCATTGTATAAATGTAAAGCAAAATGAAGAGAAAAGTGTTTAAAGCATTCAACTTATGTAGTCTTATATTTGTAAGAATACGATAATGACAATTTGAAGAAAACTTTTACGGATTATACTCTATATTTGTTTCAATGAGTTTAGAAAATGAAGTTTACAAATTTTGTTTCTTCATGTCGGAATCAAAGCAATAAGTTTCGAAATAAAAGCACCAGTTGAAGTTTTTGCTGTGACATAAAATAGAGTTTGCTAATCATACAATCAAGTTTCACTAATTCATTAATGAATAGAACGTTTTAATTCATTTAAAGTGATGGATCCCTATTTAATAAACATTTGTTGACATACCTTTGTTGCAAAGTGATAAATCTCACATGAAGGACGGAACAATTATTAATATAAATAAGGAATGATAGTTGAAGTATCGAAAAACACTCCTGAGAAAATGGCGCGAAAGCTCATTCAATCTACTGTTCTGCTACTAGGTAGCACAATCGTAAACTTTGAGCAACATGGAAATTGAATATACTTTTTCCGAAACGAATGAAGTTTTTTACATACTAATGATTCATTTTAAAGCTTTCTTTAATGCTAGTAAAGCTTTTAGAAATATTATCTCGTAGAATATATAGCTTTACATGTCAGTAAAGCACTTTTGTTTTTCAAATTAGAAATGATTTATTGATTGATCTCCGAGAGGCATGCTTCATTTATTAAAATCGTCCGCTTTGAGGCTATGCATTGAAAATGTCAAAAAATGATTAGATAGCTAACTTTGAGAAATAATTAATTGTTCAATCATAAAATTTTCGTTTGAAGTTGTTATTCAATTGTAAAAAGACTTTTGTAAACATTTTTTAATAGAATGAAATCTTCCCTACAAGAAGACCGAGAGTCATAGTAGAAAGTGTTTCTAAAGAGAAAAGATATTATTAATAATATTAGAATTATATTCCCTTATACTTTTTGAAACAGTAAAGCAGTTTGTAAGAGTCAAATTTTCTGCCAGAAATTGGGTTGACTTTTTTGTGCAGGAATAAGAATATTTTTGTTTTGGTGGAGGCTCTCGTGTTGAAAGGTTAAAAGATGGAGGCCATAGTTCAGAGCGCTATTTAAATATGTATTAATCGAAATAGTTTAGGCTGTCATTAGACAAACATCCTCCCCTTTTTTATATTTCAGGTACTATCACATCTCCTTAAATGAAAGCGTTCTATTTCTTTAAAATTTAGGAAACAGACTTATGGAATGAAAGGTGTTAGACCCTATTGGTAGAAAATATTATTCAATACATCCACGTCTGGATGTTGTATAATATTTTGAAGGTATCATAAGAATAGGACTTTGTATTTTATGCTAATATGGGAAACATTTATCTTCTTGGATTAGGAATATGATGGATAGAAAATGCTAGGTATGTATTTACCACCACTATTTGTTAATGCGGTTAACAACTATTGTCGCTATAAATCCATAAACTCATTGTTTCAAGAAGTACTATTAGGATGGCTAAAGCAAAACACTGTATCTTGTTTGCGCATGAACGATTTTATGTTTTTAAATGATATCATGTTTCATATGCAAGAATTCTGAAATATATATTGTTTTTCCGTTAAAAATCCGCTTCTATGCAATAAAATAATTTATACCTCCAGGGCTGGCCATTGGTGGTGGTGGTGGTGGTGGGGTGATGCTACGCATCGGGGCTCCGCGATTGAGGGGCCTCCCACCAAGAACAAAATGAAAATAAATATTGGTATGGAAAAAAGAGAGGGAGATATTTAACTGGAACAACAATAAGTTTTGAAATATACGAAGCTTACATATAATTACAAATTAGAGCAAATGTGCAGCATATTTAAAACATAAAGAACAGTCATTTACCATATTTACTAGAGTAATTGCATATATTACTTTGATAATTCATGCTATATAATGTTTAAAATTGTTAGATATAATCATGTCCATGCTAAGGAATTGTTCCTCTAGTTATCAAGACTCGTTTTCTAAAAAGAAAATTGGAAAAAAAATTACATTTCAAAAAGTTAAGAGTAGGTCTATTTTCTTGTCTAATTCTGGTAATAAAATTGCTTCGACTTCAAAAGCTACAACTCAAACTTGAATTGGCGAAGAAAGCTCCGCACAAATTACAAAATCTTATAATAAAAGTGTAGAAATTGTAAAAATTTTCTAAGAACCATATGTTAATACAAATATGATGAATAAAAAAATAAAGACGAAAATAACAATAACAAATGTGATCAAGTGGATGTAAGTGATTCAGGTTTATGGCCAATCTTTTATAACTGATAAGTTTAAACTGTTTTGTATTTAAAAAAAAGACCTATACAACACGGAAGAGATTTTGCTTAGAAATCTGAAAGTAGATCCTTTTCCACTACTTACTACTTTTTTCAAAGAAGTGCCAAATGATGAAATGCAATTTTGCAGCTGATTGATTGATTCAATATTCGGTATTTTTTTATGCCGCATATTATTTTCGCGATGGAAAGAAGAATCTCCATGATTTATAATAACTGGATAAAGTTATCAACTGTAATGCAAGATCATAAACGTTCTATTTCCCTCTTAATTCCTTTACCACTTTCAAAGAATTAGTGAAACGACTAAATTTATATTAGACTGTTGATCAAACAAATCAAGTTAATATAAATAAAAAAAACGGGGAGATTTAAATTACTAACATAGAAAAAGATCTTTATCTGTGAAATTACTATTTCAAAGAGCTGTGAATGCTAGTTTTATTTTTGGCATGTAATAATCTTTTACTTCGAGGAAACGGTGAAATAATAGGCACGCCTAATAATGGTCAATTTTTAAGTTTAACCATATATTTAAGTAAATACGATTATGTGCAAGTAGATTATATTGTGTTGGGGGTATAAGTTCTTATCGCTTTTATATTTCTTTTATTTTACAACGATTTGTTTGCTGTTTGGCAAAGGGTAAGTATTCATTCGATATAACTCTTTCTTCTCAACAAAATTATGTTAAATGTATTTTTATTTATTTAATTTTTTTTAGTTTTGAGCCTTAGAAATGGAATACTCAGGAGGAAAAAATCCACATTTTTGACTCCTGCTCTTCTTTGCTTCTCATCGAGGTCAAAAAGCTGCCGAAGCAGCCAGGGCCATTTGCAACGTGTATGGAGAAGGCGTCTTAGGTGAGTTTATATCACGGAAATTGTTTGCAAAGTTCAAAAATGGCGAGTTTGGAGAGGAGAATGACGACTTTGGGAGGAGAACGGCTTTCAAACCAGTCGTGAATTGGCGGAAAAAATGAACTGTGATCATAAAAAGAATCTCAATCACCTTCATTCAATGGGGGTTTACCGAAAAATTGGGAGCCTGAGTGCCTCAAAAGCTAAAAAAAAGTCGCCTTCAAATTGCTTCTCATCATCTCGACCGCCATCGAGCAACACGCGGTCATAAACAGCACTTTTTGTACCGAATCGTCACGGGAGATGAGAAATGGTGCCTACACATCAATACGAAGCAAAAAAAAGGAGCGAGTGACTCCAGGAGAGACGCCAAAGCCGAGAGTCAAACTGGACCTGCATCCAAAGAAGATCATGATATGTGTTTGGTGGGACTGGGAGGGCATGGTGCACTGGAAAATGCTCAAAAAGAATGCCACGGTCAACAAGGAGCTCTACATTGCTCAGCTACACCGTGTGAATGAGATTATTCGACTGAAAAGATCTGATCGACATGGCCAGACCATACTCCTTCAAGAGAACGTCAGTCTCCATCTTGCACAAGTCATCAAAGCCGCACTCCAAGAGCTCGAATGGGAGGTTCCTCA
The DNA here is from genome assembly GCA_026289955.1 of Argiope argentata. Classification (NCBI taxonomy): domain Eukaryota; kingdom Metazoa; phylum Arthropoda; class Arachnida; order Araneae; family Araneidae; genus Argiope; species Argiope argentata. The sequence goes on along the minus strand of JAOUZG010039019.1, from coordinate 1,201,299 downwards.
GCATCCACCGTATTTTTCGTACCTTGCACCAACCGATTACCATCTTTCTTGCTCCCTGTAAAACCATATGAAGGGCCTTCGATAAGAAAGAGGTCCTTAAAAACTGGCTCAATAAGTTCTTTGACACCAGACCAGGCGATCTTTGGCGGAACGGCATCAACAAATGGGTCGAGAGGTGGGAAGAGGTTATAAACAACAAATGCGAATATATAATTGATTAACTTATTGATACAATGATAGCTTTTTGTTTAAATAAAAATCTTCGGTAAAAACGTTACAAACTTATTCTCCAAGTCAATATAAACAGAATAAAAAAAATCCTGAAAATAGTGCAGGATTTAGTACATACATCACAATAACAAATTATTTCTGCGCTAAGAAATTTCTTAGTAAAAATTAAAGACGACACGAAAGTAATATTGTAGTATCGAAGCGAATTCTGCTTCTGATATTTACCATAAAAGAAACAAGCTACAGTTTTTATTGGGTATGTAAATTTTCAATATTAAGTATAAATGTGTCATTTCTAAGATTTATTGTATTAAATGATGCGACTGAAAAACCAGAAAAAGCTCTATGGAATTATTAAGTGAGCTTGATTTAGATATTATGGATTGTAGTGAACAGGCATATTACAACCATATTTAAATGAAAGGGAAATATAAAGGTGTACAATCTAGAATAATTACTTTAAACCATCATGCAATTTATGTGCCTTGCCCATGAACATTCTTTTAATTCATTAATTTGTGATGCCGCTTACAACAGTATATATTGTTTTTTTAGATACTGCAAAGTTCATCTACATACAGATGGGATTATACTGCTTAATTTCTTCATCTACAAACAGATGGTATATTCTACAAAGGCATTTAAACATTACTCTTAAACTATTATGCAATGCCCATTGGGGAGCCAAAATAAATGTGGTAAAGGCAGTGTATACACAGTTTGAACAAACTTGTAAAGCCTTAGAAGAATGTATTAATACAAATAACAACAAAACAACCGACTTTCTGGTACAGAGGTAGCGCATCTTCCTCATGTTTTGGGAGCATGGTTGCATGTTTGTTCTGTGTGCTATCCGTAAGATGTGTGACTCTGCCCTCCCGTAAAAAGGGGCTGTGCAAGCAAACTTGGTGAGTGTGTAGCTAAGTCATACTCTTGACCCAGTTGGCGCTATTTCAAAAAAAAGTGTGTGTGTGTGTGAGACGCTTTTTTTGGCTTAAATCTGCTGCTCTATCAGCGGGGGCTTGCCCACAGGCAAGTGCCATAAATAATAACAACAACACAACAGTATCCGAAGAATAAAATCAATTGGATTCAATATAAGACTACATCAACTATATTTAATAACATATACTCAACAGTATGGTTTACAATATTGAAAAAATAATCACTATCAATAATCTATTTCAAATAAAAACATTTGTTATTGATTAATCTTTTAATTTAGTCAAGAAAAATTAAAAATGAAATTCAAAATTTAACTTATTCTTATAGGAATTTGAATCTTTCAAAACATTTTGCTAAAAAACGATTTTGAAAAAGAGAAAAAAATATATATTGAAATAGCAGAAGATGAAATTATAGGAAACCCGATTAAGAAATTTAGATGTTATTTTTTAGCTCTGTAACTGATACTGTTATTGTATAGATAGAAGATTGATTTTAAAATATTTCAAATAAATCACTGTTATAACTTTTTTTTTAGAAAAACGTGAATTAAAAAAATATCCCCAAAACTTGTAAACATTTTATAATTAGGATGCTGAGAAAAACCTAATCAAAATCTTTTTTTTTTTTTTTTTTTTTTTTGCTATGGGATTAGATTTTGAATGGAAGGGATGAATTTAACAGAAGAGACATATTGCAAAACACACTATACTAAGCATCGAAAAAGAAAGGGCAAAAAAATTCTAACTTTTCAGAAATAATTAATAGCAATAGCAAAATAGCTCGTAGTAATTAATTATGAATTTAATTAAAGAAAATTAAGTATTAATTACCTTATTAAAAATTTTCACTCTCTTAACATGCTTTTTTTATTCAGATACTGATACTAATTTGGCTCTCATTATCTAAAATTTGCTAGGATTTTTGTAACAAAAACGTTTTTAGTATCTTTTTCTGACCATGAAAAGTGTCACAATATTGAAGTCCATTATTTAAGAGACTATTAAGATTTAATAACACAGAGATACTAATTCTAGAAAAATTATGATTTTACATACTTCTAGATCGAAATTCAAGGTATAATAATAAAGTATCTCAATTTATTAAAGCATGATCATTGATATAATTAATCGGGGTTTTACAAGGAATACATTTTTAACTTCTACGAGTGTGGCTCGAATTCAACAAAATTCTTAAACTTCTGGATAGTTATTAATATTTATAAAATAATAAAGTATTTATATTTAATGTAATATAATTACGGAAATATTTAATTGCACTTTAACGAGGAATAACTGCTTTGAATTTGGAGCAAACGAAACCAAATTTTTAATCTTCTGGATTTTTTTCTTAACGGTGATAGAATATTCCAATTACAACAAAAATAAATTAATCGAAAAGGATTGTTGTAATTTTTAAATGTATTAGATTGGATACTGATAAAATATGCAGAATAAGACTCAATAAAATAAAATAACTAAAACTAAAAATTCCTCAAAAGTTTTTTTTTTAATTAATAATTTTCTTGAAAGCGAAGAGTACTTTTACTATACATAATTAACGTTTGGATATATTAATGTCCCGTTTTAAAATAACACTAAGGAAATTTTAGGATAGACCTCGTAATTTTGAGTCGCGGTTAGATGACGAGGAAGACGCCTGAGCTGCTTCTCCCTTTACAGGCTTCCACACCACACCAACGGGAGGACGTTGGGCCCCCACGGATTTTCATGAACCAGACCCCCATGTACAACGTTTCTTCGGTGGAATTGGATCTTCAACCTAAAACCCTCCGGTTCAGAAGTCAAGACCTTACCATCAGATCATAGCTGTTTTGTTTAATTGTATGAAAATATGAAATGAATAATGTAGAAGAATCAAAATTGTGTAAAATAACTAAAGACAAAAATTCCTATAAAATTTTCCTTATTAATAATTTTCTTGAAATCGGAGAGCGTATACTGTTTATCGTATGTTTATTCTTATAAACCACTTTTAGTTCAGTTCAGAAGGAAAAAATCATCAGCGGTATCGTGAAGGATATTAGACATTCCATCGTATTCAACCACGGAACTTTTTATGAAATAATTTTTCATGGATTCTTCCTTTTCTTTACTCTTTCTAAAACGGAAATAATCGATTTTTAAAAAATATAAATTCGAGTTGTTTCACATTCGCGTAATCGTTGTCAAAGAAATTATTGACAAAGACCGGATTCAACTTTGTATCGAGTGTGTAAATGGCGTTCGATATTAAATGAACAAATCCATGCTGTTATAAAGGCGACTACATGAAATTAATGTAAAAACTGAATTCAAACAATGTTATGAAATATATTTTCAGAAATCCAAAATTAATAAAAATATATTTTATAATTTTGTCATTTCTTTCTTTCTTCTTTTTTTAAAAAGTATTATCACCTACCTAGAAGAATTTTTTAATTAAGACTAAAGAACACAGAGAAGATAAATACTCGGGATGGAGACAATTAGATTAAATCCTTTGAAAACGTCTGCATTCTTGAAAAATTAATTATAACCAATTGATTAACAAAAAAAAAAAAAAACAATATCAGAAGAATGAGTATCCTCCCAAAATTACCGAAATTGAAGTTTAATTTTTTTACTAGTTAGATAAAAGTTAAGACATAATAAAAATAAGATTCTGTAAATATATTCAAAATTGTTTTCTGACAAAAACATCTGCTTGGGTCCTAACTTGATGAACACCCTATATTTTAACCCTTTGCACTCGAGGCCTTTTTCGCTTGCGCGAACCAGCAACTCGAAACGATTTTGGTCAAATTCGGCGAACATATTACAAGTAATCCAAATTTTTAGGGTTCAAATACTTTTTAGATACTATATTTACTGCCAAGACGGTTTCAAGCGAATGATACACTGAGACTAATTAAATTGAGCTAAGATTTGGCTACAATGTAAACAGAGCCTAGTCCGCGAAAACTATCTTATCGCATATTGTAAATAAGGAGATCCAGTTACAAAACACCATAGCGTCATAGCAGTGTAGTTCGATTTAAAGCTTTAAAACACTCGGGCGCCGCAGCAGCGCCGCTCGAGTTGTCACTTTCAAATCGGCCGGGCGCCGTATCGGCGCCGCTCGAGTGCAAAGGGTTAAAATATCCTAAACTAAGATTTTTCAGCCGACAATATCTACGCAATTTAACTTGAAATCTATTTATCACTATACCTAATAATGTAAACAAAACAACACTCCATACATTTTATTACGGAAAAGAATGAATGCTTTTTTAGCTGTAGTTTAAGTATGTAGCTTTCTTTTTACTTTTATTCAAAGAAACGTTATATATATGACATAAAAACCTACGAAAATAAAGAAGAGCTTGTGAGAATTTCTTCCCGAAACTTTCTACCATACTTTTAAATAAAAGTGTTATATACCCTGCCCCCATTATAAGTCTAATTTGAACTTCATGAGTCATATCACTGGTCCATCTGAAGCCACACAGATAAATAATTCTGAATGATCAGACCACAGATGCAGCAGCACTGGCGAGAACTGTAGTTGAGTTCTAAGTACTATCACCGGCCACGGTATAACCCTTTCCTAAAGAGGTATGTTCCGTCATCGATAAGAGGAGTCAGTCCCCCATCATTTTGTGTGCCTTCCAGGCTGATGAGAACCAATCATCATGCCGTAAGCTTCTCATCCTCATTTCAAGGTCCCCCCCCCCCCCAGAAGCGGCGGCAGGAATTTGCCGACGGAGAGGCAAGACAAATCGGACAGGGGAGCAAGCACTATATCTCTCATTTGGCTTCAAAATAACTCAAAATAGTTAATTTTACATTTAATTAAAGAAAATAAAGTATTATTAAGTTGTCCATTGTACATTTATTTAAAAAAATAATATGCGATATGATGCGATATCTCATTCACTTGTTGGATATATTGTCATAAGAGCAAATTATAAGTTAAATGAACGACTATTTAATCAAATGACGGAAATCTGCAGACTTCTTCGACACTGAGTTTATAGTCTATTGATCAAATATTGTCAATAAATTAGCTTATCATCTTTGTCGGTTATATTGTCAATAGTAGTACAAATTATAAGCTGAATGAACGATATTTGAATCAGATGTCTGAAAATCTGCTTAACATAAGTCTTCGACATCCATTATTTTAAATCTTTAGGTCTATCAAAAATTGTCTATGAAAATACGGCATATCATTGATCTACCACCCTATCGGAATATTTTGCCAAATATTGTCTAGACAATTTAATTATTACTTGGATATTTCGATTATTTACAATATATTAATTTCAAGGCGGTTTTTAAATAATCATATTCGATAATGTCAGCTCTCTATAACCATCCTGAAATTGTGAACATTTTTGCGGACGAAACTCTAAATATCTCGCCGATGGGGGGGCAGGCAAGAGGCTACCGACAGAGGTGCAGTTGCCCTCTTAGCCCCCCTGCTATCGCCGCCTCTGTTCCCCCGGGGGGGGGAGTAATTTCTTAAGTGCTTAGATTGTTATTAACACCATCCATCACATGAGTGTTTTTTGCTTCGTAGTATAGTGAAGAAAATCGGTATGCATTTTGGGCACAATTTTTTTTTCTTCCGGTTGAAACCCGAAAGTGATACGAACTCCAGTTTTAGCTAAGAATTCAGTTTTAGTTAAATCACATATTAAATTTTATTTATTTATTTGCATTTTAATGTACAAACAGACAGACAGTCAACACTTTGATGAATCCAGTTTAAAATTTAATAGGGATCTGCACTTTAGATGCTAAAACTACATACTGTTTTTTCTTTTTAAATTTAATTCTTTGAGTTTTATAGCTATCTTGTTAAATAGTTTTCAAACAAACATATTTCCTGTGAAAGGATTTCCTACCAAATTTTATAGAAATCTACAAATTTGGTGTAAAGACCAATCAAATTTCATCCATCTAGTTCAAAGCAATTTTAAGTTGCCATGGTCATAAACAGATAGACAAATAGAAAAACATAATTTCAAAAATATATTTTTCGAACTTACAGGCGTTTGAAAAATGAGATATGTCAAAATTTCAAACTTGAATTCTTTGGCACTTTATACGCTTTTTCTCTGTATACTTTGAGTTCAAGGAAGAAAAATTATAATAATTAAAATAATAAGCACGTTTTTAAAAATAATACTTTACATAAGAATAAAATTTATTCTTTACATTTACACGCATTTCAATGCTACAAGATCTGATATGCATTTATACTAAATATATGGACATAAAAATTGGTCTTGGACAAAATGGACATAAACAATATTATCTAAAACTTGGATTTCTTATAGGAAATAAGTTCATGAAAGCATTTTTAAAAGGAAGAAAGCGAGGAAAATCATTTTTTTTGCTTAAAACACTAAAAAAAGTTTAAATTCAAGTGTAATAAACTCTTATTCATTGTCTATTGGGTTTGGTTAATCTCACAATGAAGATTTTGTGGTTATTGTTATCTAGTAGATAGATAGTTGATGAATCATTTGTAGGAAAAAATGACGATTATGAGCAAGAATTTAATCATTTTGTGCAATTAAGATTAAATTAGGAATCACCCACTCAAGACAAAACAGTTAATAATTCAGAAACTACGAACTATGACGTTCGAAATCAATCTTTTTAATGACTCTGCATTCTTGAAATTCCATTATAATTTTATCGGTTGCATTTATTAATGAAAAACAAAAACACACCATAAAAAAAACTTACTAGCTTCCAGGTGAAATTATTGGTACCGAAGTTTAATTTTTGAGGATTATCGCTTTAATAACACACCCGTTATCGATAAAAACGAATAAATAATAAATAACAACGAAGAAAAATCTAGTTTCGGTAAACGTATTCATTTCTTTTTTTTTATCAAAAAAAAAAAAAGGAGAGGGAGGAGAAAGAAACAGTTTGTGTCCAAATATTGTGCAAGACGATTGCATGCCATGACAGAAAAATCCGAAATGCTTGCAAAAAAAAAAAAAAAACCGTTTTGGAGACTAATGGTTTTGCTTGTTTTCCCCGCACTCTGAGAGCCGTTGGGGTTACGTGCGATATCTCCACACGTGACCTGTAGGGGGTTTGATTTGATAAATTTAGCCAAAATAAGAGTGATACTTTTGTTTACCGTACTGCAGGTGTCCATTAGATACTCGCTACAACCCCCTTCCGGCACTTTAGTTCCATCTTTTTTATAAATGATCTTCCTTTCCTCAAACTCAGTTTTCTTGAAAAATCTTGTCTTGGTGAAGATGGAACGTTTTCGAAAATAATCGCTTCCGGGTCCATGAAATGTATCGCAAGAATTGAAATTCCCTCCTGATACAAAGAAAATATTTCATTTTTGTCCGGAAAATAAACAGATCGATACGGTCACAATAATTAGATTCGAAATGAAAAAATGATAATTGGGTTCTGATTAATGAAACATAAAAAAATTATGCCAGAAAAGCAATTAATTTAGAAAAATGATGCCGCTTGCATTAAACGATTTTACAAAAATCCAAGATTTCAAGAAATGTGTCATAAATTTAAAAAAGAATAGTTTCAAACCATGTAACAGAACATAAACTAACCGAGCTCATTATATTCATTGGTTTAACAAAAGTTAACGATTATAGAATTTTCTTTTTATTTTCAATTTAAATTTACATTGATGAGTTAAATTGAACCTGAAAGTAGAGTTAAGGTAATTAAAATGAATATAATAAATATTCATAAGCTTTAAAAATTATTGGACTTTTCAGACATGTGATTTTATTTATTTTATTCGAACATACATTTCTTTTTTTCTCTAAAATCATTCAAATTAAAATAATTAATTTTATTTATCAGAATATGTAGATATAATTTACTTCTATATTAAAGAAATTAAAGCATATCGTGACTTAATAAAGTAATTTTTTATGGAAAAATATCATGTATAATATATATTATTCAATGTTTAATATATATTATAAAAATAATATATTGAATAAAGACGAGAATCAAATTTAATAAAAAGAAACTCATAAGCAGCTCTAGAAGTAAAATGACTCAAATGAGAAATTAAAACAAGATTTTTAATTTTTAGTAATAAACGAATGTTTGCAATTTTTGTATTGTTTCATTTTTAGAGCGTATCGTGTATTTAACGAAACAATGAGAAACAAGACTCTATAATTATTATTCATGTATTTAGTGAGGTTTTTCAAAAGACAAATAGGGCAAGCCTTTGTAATTTGCAGATGATATATTCAAGAAATAAAATGAATTATATAGGACTCTTAAAAATTTAATTATGCTTTTATCGAGTTGATTAACCCTTTCAGGGTCTGAACAAGATCTGAAGATTTTCAGGAATTGGAAATATTTTGTGAATGTTGTTTTCAACAAAACTTATTTGTGATCTTTAGTATTTTTGCGCTTCAGCAAATGTATGTCAAATCTCCGCCTACGCAGGATGATTGCACATCAACAGAATGTTGAAAGAACCCTTTAGTGTTCGACACGTGACTTGTTTATTTACTTCCAAGGTTCTTACTTTTTCTGGGAATTCACGGAGGTCCAGGAAAAGAGTTATGATCTCCGACAACACAAACAAGCTGAATTTTTTTTGTAAGCGCATGACTTGCTTTTATTCCATGTAGAACATACAACATTTGGTTCGCCACTTCTTATTTCAATTTTAAGCTTATAATGAACACAAATTTGTAATGATTCTCGAAATTTGAAATGTTCAATTTTTTAAAAACTTTTCTGGGATTTTTCAATTTATGCGGCGAAAAACTAGAGGCTTGTTAGAACATATTAAAAGAAATATAAACTGAAATTGAACAAGATATCTCAAATCATGCTGTCTTCGCAAAAGTCGTAGAATGCGCATTGGCTATATACACAGGTTCAAATTTACGTTTCTGATTTTGTAATCGACTCGAGATACTATTGATATTTTTTCATTGCAATAGTCCAAAGATGAGAAATTCTCGGCCCATGCCGAATATTGTTGCATCGGTAATTACACTAAGCAATAAAGCTTATAATAAATATTTTTTAACTTTTATTTTTAATTTCTAATTATGTATAACTGTTACCAGAGCATTCAGTATAATACTATTCCCATCCCTGTTACCCTGATTCCCGATTTCTCTCAACAATGGTTCAAGTTGGAATGCTTGAATTTTATGAATATTTTCCAGCCAAGTTAAAAAATACCTGAAAATCAACATTTGAAATTATTTCTTTGGAAATACTGGGTAGATATAAAAACTATAAAAAGACAATTTCAGTCGACTATTTCCCTTTAGCTCTCTAGTGTTTATATAGACTTATATTCATAGCATAAAATTTTTCGAAAAATCTCTAGACCTCGAGGTCTTAAGAAATATCCGTTACTTTAATTTTTATCGTAATGTAGACGGCCATTGAATGGACAATTATGCAATATTCAATTAAAATATCTATAAATCTTTCTTCTTAATTGGGGCCATGATGGCCTGGGGATAAGATCTCGGCTCGTGAGTCGTAGGGTTGCGGGTTCGACACCCGATATCATCGAAGTACCATCGTGTCAGGGGGTTAATTACACATTAAATCCGTCAGGACCAACTGTCCTCCCGCTAGTGTGGGGTGGAGAAGGGGGGGTGATGTCATTCTCGTCATCTGACTGTGGCTCAAAACTACGAGGTCCGTTCCAAAATAGCCCTAGTGTTGCTTTACATAGGGTTCTTAATTTAACTAAACTAAACTTATAACAAGAAATATAAAAAAACAACTTTCTAAAATCAATTCCTACTTAGGTTAACAAAGAAAAAAAATATTTTAGTTACTTTTTATTAAATAATTACAATTTTTGTCCTCGTGTTTCGATTTACAACGGAAGGAGGGATATTTGACATGGCGAACTTTGTGACCACAACAAAAACCTTAACGTCCATTACACTCGGAGAGTTATCGGCTGGCGTGTTCGAATTCGCCACCCAAGGGGTACAAATCCCACTCCCTACGAACCAGGCTATCCCAACCTAACTATAACAACTATTATAAATAATTGATCAAAAAATTATACTAGCATTGAATTTTCAACGTCAATTGAGGATTCAAAGCCAATTGTGGCAATGCAAAATGCGTCATTTTTCCACATGAATTGGTGTAACGCAATGCAGATTAGAAATTTCTAGTTTAACTTGAAATA
>JAOUZG010039019.1:1172199-1190531 GCA_026289955.1 Argiope argentata | reverse complement strand
AGGGAGAGTGTGAGCTAATAGTAGGAATTGAATTAAGAGATTTTCTGCACAGGGAAACAATGTTACAAAATCGTAACAAATTAGTAACAGTGGGTATTTTAAAAAGCATTATTTTTATTCTGACTGAAAGTTAATAATTGATTATTAAATCTTTGAATTAGGTAGTGACTTCAAATGGGAAAAATAATATATATGGAATAAAGAGTTATTTATAAATGAAAATAATATTTTAAAAAGAAAAATGATTAATTATTAATAAATATTCTATTTGAGTAATTAAATATAACACTGATAAAATCATGACATTTAGCCTCCGATTCTATTAACAAAATTTAGTAAAATAAGCTTAAACATTTTTAGGTAGATAAATAAATAAATAAATAAAAAACAGAAACGTTTTTCTGTGCTGAAAATTGACCGAGTTTTTGAACTTTATATTTTAGACCAATTATAGACCATTTCAAGATTTTTTTTTTTTTTTTGATTTGAAAATATTCTAGAGGGGATCATTGAAATAGTCTAAACTAATGCAATTCACTGCTTCTTTTAATGAAAAAATTAAATTCATGAAATTCACTGCATTACTTTTTCAGTTTTGGACGCAGAAGAAACTTTTTTTCGTTTAAAACTTTTGTGTGCTAAATTATACTGTTACACATCGCTAATGTGATCGGGAAACTTTATAAAAATTTAAAACGATAAAAATTAAATTTTTTTTCAGTAGTGCATTAATTGATTGAAATAAAAAAAAACTTTTTCTTCATGTAAAGCATTTTTCCAATTGGAAGAATATGCAAAACTTTAAATGTTTAGAGATTAATTATTGGGCTTAGTTTAGTTTTATTAGCGTCCCGTTTGAAAGCAATTCTAGGGATATTTTGGTACAGACGTGATTTGGAACCGCGACCAGATGACGAAAGAGACATCTGAGCTGGCACCCCTCTCCAAACTTCCACACCACATCAATGCCTGGACGTTCGATCCAGACGAATTTAGCGTTCACAAGGACCCTTCTCACGATGGATCTTGGGTGGAATTGGGTCTCGAACCTGTAACACTCCAGTTCCGAAACCGATGTCTTATCACTAGGCCACCACGTCCACCCCTGGTAGTTATTTTGGGACAACGACTAGAGTAGATACCAATATAAAATTTTTCTTTCAATGTCCGAAAATTTACAATAGTAAAAAATGTTGTTGATGTGAAAAATTGACCCGTATTGTTGTAAATAAGTTCATGAGATTTTTTTTGTTATATAGAACTGAATAAATTACCGAAACTGAAAAGCAACTAAATAAACAAATACTATTTTTTAAGCTCTGCTAAAATTTATTCTAAATCTCTCAGTTGTAAGAATGAAGATACAATCGTGTTTCTTTTCTAAGTGTACTTGTTCTTTTACAAATGTCTCTTCTTAGAAAAAGATACATTTTTTTACAGTTTCCACACGAATAATTCAAAAGAAAATACATTACTGGCACTTACAAGATTTATTTCTATTAATAGCATTTTCATTCAGCAGTTTCAGAGATTTTTTTTCTCGTTGTAAGTATACTTCGATCGCCATGGTAACAAGTATCTTCAGGAAGCAAATAGAGAAATTGTAGGAGTTTTGTTTGAAGGATTCTCAGTTAGCTGAGGGAACTCGTTTGGAAGAAAGAATAAGTGGAAAACTCTCTCCTACTTACTTTTTTTGAATTAATGATTTTTTTTCAACAATTGTTGAGAGGCTGCTCATTATTTGTTTGTTTATTATTTGAAATTTTCTTCATGCATCGTTAAATTAAAAGTGGTAAAAATAGCAAAAAATTACTGAGCTCACAAAAAGTCTGTAAAAAGTTTTTAAAATTCACAAAGGAAAGCACAAATAATGTTTTTGAAGTGCAGTTTTCTCTAAAACAATAATTAAGAGCAGGGAATTTTTAGCGAGGAAAATTATTTGAAATTTTATCAATAGAGGGCGCTAGCATCATTAGATTTGACGAATAAATTCCTAATAAAATATGGACGGTTAATTATTTATGAGTTGCGTTATGAATTCATGTGTAAAACAAATTACTGAATGAATGTTAGTTAATGAATATTAGAAATGAAGATACGATGGAAGCGTATATTTAACGAACGTTTGGATCACAGAAATATTTATTTGGTTTCAATAAATAGTAAGTTGGTTGAATAAGACAAGCGTAGATAGAAAGTTGTCATTACCTTCTTCCCTGGATAAATGAAATATGTAGATTTTTTTTACCAAACTGATGAACGGGAATAGTCTATTTCAAAATCGATTCTCTTCATTAATCAGTATATACTAAACCGAAAATGCATTTAACTGTGATAGAAAGAAAAGGTAATATTTGAGGAAAAAACGTTGAATGCTTTGTATAAAAATATTTATTTAACAAATGTATTTCTAAAATTAAAAATCTACCTTTATTTACGAGGATAAATAGTTGCTTTGGAGTTTTTACTTTCTCGTAAACGTAGTATAGAGAAAGTATAGTAATAGTCTAAAAATTAAGGCTCAAGATTTTGTAGAATGTTTCCATTTTTTACCTTCCTGAGTTTGAAATTTTTTTTTTGGAAAATGTCCGCGTATGTGTGTGTCCATGACTAAGATAACTCAAAACCTCTTTGACCTCGACGGTCGAAACTTGGTTCAGTATCTTTACGCTAAATGAGCAGATTTCTTTTAAATTTTGAGTGAAATTTATATAGAGGAAAGTTCGTTTGACTTCCTGTTAGAATTGAAGTTAACTTGATAACCACTAAACGAAGAGAGCTAGATAGATAAAATGGTTAATGATAAATGGTTAATAATGGTTAAATATTTGGTTAATGGTTAATGTTAAATGGTTAAATATTTGGTTAATGGTTAATAATGGTTATTGTTAAATGGCTAAATATTTGTTTAATGGTTAATAATGGTTAATGTTAAATGGCTAAATTTGTTTTTGTTAGACTTCAAAAAATATATATATTTCGAACATATTTATTAACTTAGTAAAGTGTTAATTTTACTGTCTTTTTTTAAGAAATGTTTCAAATTCTGTTAAACTGCAGGAGTTTCAAGATGGGAATGTTATAAAACTACTTAAAGATAAGATGTCACAAAAATGCGCCAAATACAGATCTAAACCAGCTTTTGGAATTCCTTATTCACCCAAAACAAGAAGATAATGACAGTTATTTTAATTCGCAACGGGAAACAACGTTTTTCGTGGAATAGTTTCTCTGTCTTCTAATTTTTATTTCAACTATTCTTTGTAGCTTCAATCATCCTTCCTTCCGATTATTTTGTTAGATTTTTTTTCCATTTCAGGAATTTTCTATTGAGATATCATAAAAATTTCAAAATAACTTACATTGTTTTGCTATATATAAGAATTTTTGTTTTTTTACTCTCTTTTTCCAACTTGATTTGTTTATTGTTTCTAAAGATGGATTTGTTCATTATTCAATTTACCTTACGTCAGTGATCTGAACTTCTGAAAAAAAAATGCATGCCGGAAATTACAAAATAATATTTTTTTAAAAATAATATTTACTAAACATTTTATAAACGATTTTATAATTCTTAATGCATAAAATATTTTCCTTTTGTCAGAAATCTAGAGGTAAAAGCAAGAATTATAGAAATGTTAAGAGCTGGGAGTAACATCAGGATAAAAGTAAGTCACAATAATTATGCTTTTCCTCAAAACTCTTATTCATTAAAAATTAAAATATACTACGAATATGAGTATATTTCACTTCATTAGGAACATTTAAAATTTAGCCTAAAATGCCTATTCTTCTTTTAAAATGAATATTTATTTTTTTCTTATGGAGCTACATATTATTTCAATAACAAAAACGTGCTTTAACATTTTTTAAAACAAATATTAACATTTTATTTATTTAATTTTCATAATTATATTATACTTACTAATTTATTTCTATTTTTTATTTTGATGAATTCTATAATTTATAATTTATCCATTATAGGAATTATAATTATTTATACGAATCATAATTTATCCAATTTTACAGTTTTCAGTTAGAGAAACCAGTTTTATCAAGAACTTTAATAATCATTCTGAATTTTAGCATTGAAATAAATCAAAGGCAATGGCTAAGAAATACCAGATTCCAATCAAGCAATTTTTGCCAAATATTTTACAATATTTGCCTAAAATACTTATAATTATATTTATGACCACTGAATTATCAATAAATTAATAATTTTTTCATAGTTGTTCGCTTATGAAAGTGTAATTTTTCGAAGCATTTTCTAACAAAAGATCTTAATTATTTGATTCCAATAATTATACTGTTTTAAATTATTCGTATTTTCTGCTTTGATCAATCAATGTATTATTCCATTTTTTCATTTTTTACAAAAAAAAAAACCATATTTTAAAGAAATTAAATACTCATTTTACATTTTTAGTGTCTACATAAGAATCAAATATAGGGGCTGAGAGACATCAACTTCCTGCAATCAACTTTTGCCAAATATTTTATCTCTGAGCTTTTGCCCTTCTTTTGCCCCTCTGAGCTTTTGCCCTAATGACTTCCCAAATTTCACGTGAGAGTCTAATTTGAAGTGTGTGCATCAGCATTATACAAAGCTATCCAATCGATGAAATTTCTATCAGCAAAGATATCCAAATATTTATCGAGAACTTAAGAGAGAAAGCTTTTAGTTTCCAGTCGATTGTAACAGTAAATTGTCACAATAGGGGAATATGTGCACTTGTTCCACCATTTACCTAATTTCGTTTGAAAGCTTTTATAGTTACTTTGCAGAGGCAGAAAAGGCCTGGAAATTTTGAAGTTTAAAAATGTTTCAAGCGTTATGCTTTGCACAAAGTAGTTTATTTAGTTAATTAGAAGATATTTGAAATGTTCTAATGCCGATAATTAACTTTTCCGTTAAATCATTAACGGGATAAAGGAAGAAGTCGTAAGTTGTTAAATATAAATAATTTTGGTGTAAACACAGCTTAATTATCATTAAATTAGGTTAAATATATAATAAGAAAATATTTATTAAAGAATAAAGAATAATAACAAACATTTATTTATTCATATTTTCACATACAAAGGAAAGAAGGAATTCTTTTAAACTACTAAATGAACAACAATTCATGAATCATAGCGTCAATGAACTTTTCATGAATCATAGCAGTTTTGACCGTTTAAGTCCGAAAACAGTCGACCAGTATGTTTTTGAATATAAAAGCTGAAAATAGTGTTAAAATGCTGGAAGCTGGAATATGAATTTCACATCAAAATCGTAAATTTCTACCAAATTTCATAAAACATTCATTGACTGGATCTCTGTGTTTCAATGTATATGTGAACACGATATTTTAAAAGTACAACTATTCAAATGGTTTAATTTAGTAAATAGTTTTATTATCGAAGACGGTAGGCATGTATAAAATTTTTGGACAAATCTGACAAAGGTTTGAGTGCATCTGGTTCTTTATTCGTGATACGGGAAAATAATATTTTAAAAATTTCGCAAACTGAAAAAATGAAATTTTTTATTTTTAGTGTCATATCAAAATTGCAAATCTAGTTGAAATTTTGGATTCAATTGACTGAAGATAAAAGATATAAATATCTACTTGATTGATCCTGTTTATTGACTACCTAACTTTAGAAAATCACAAGCTTAGTGAAGTGTTATCTTCTTCAAGGATAACACTTCCATTTGCTCAGTATAAAGTTTCTCACAAATTTTGGTTTATTCTGAAATGGAAGTGCCTCGACTGTGATCTTTAAATGAAAAAAAAAGCAATTTTGATCTCCATTCTAAGCTAGTATTTCATAAACAAGCAACTAATTATTGCGTATTTTACTAATAGAGAAATAAAAGAAACGATTTTATTTTACATAAATATTTTTATATAAATTTGTGAAAATTATTTTTTTTTGTAATTCCTTCTTTTTATCACTGGCATGTGTAGGATAACAACAACTATTATTTTTTGCCTAGTCACCGATCTTCAACCTCTCTACTTACAAACTCCACTTGAAGAACTCTAATTTCCAGTTACCCGAGAAGGATTTATACTCCCTTTTTTTAACTCAATATTCAATCAACAGAATATGAAAGGAAAAACTGGTGGAATCTATATACACTTTCAAAATTTTGTACTTAATAACCAAATTTCATTGATCGAAGATCATAAGGATTCAGGTTGTTGTTATTGTTGCTGATTCCCTTGGTCTAGACCCCTAGACCAAGTTCAAAAGATCGTGTCGCACCAAATGGTCAAAAACACTCTCGCTCTCATCCGACAGTTGCCTCTCAGAGGCACCAATACAGAAATAATATGAGAGGGAGAGGCAATAGCCAATCAAGGGCAAGTAGAAAAGGTCCTGTTATGATAAGGATTCAGGTACTAAGGTAATAAAACTTGAAAGATCCCAATCAGTTGAAGTCACTGGAAGTACATATTGTATATTTTAAAATATGTAACAATTTCATGACAAGGTAACCGCAAAAGAATGACGCCCATTCTGTCTGAAAGTCTATGTAGTTTCAACCACGCCCCAGTAGCAATGAAACAAAAATGATGACTGAGTCCTAATGTCCATCATTTGTCAGTTTACAACCTTTTTTGTAGAAGGTACGTCCCATGATGGGAGAAAGAAAATTAAACCTCTCAAGGTATGTTTACCAGGTTGGCGATAGCCAACAACCATACAGGAAGTGTCTCTTTCACATATCTGAGGTGTCTCCTCTCCCCTTCTTCTTCTTGTGTACAGCCGACCACCCCGCCACCACTGAACGTAGCAGTATCGACAGGATTTGTTGTGGCCGACTGTGGACTGTAGCAATGCCCATCCTTACATTGACTGAATCTGTCAAACTGATATTCTCTTCGAGATGATTGGCCCCAAAGTGGCCAAAATATTGATTACCTCCTAATCTACAAACTTTCAATTAGTTGACAAAAAACTGACAATTTTAGACATCATGTCCTTCTGAGTCCTAAGATTACTTGGTACCATCAGTACTGAACCCAAGTCATTATTTTCCAACTTGCAGATGTTTTCTATGTTCGGAGATTTCTTTGCATTCCTTTAAATAGTGGTAAACAGCACCGATTCCTCCACAAATGCATTTATTTTTCTGTATTCTTCCAAACCTTTGGAAATATGCAGGGAAGCTCCCCTGACCTGATATAATTTGTATTACCAGTGGATGATATATTCTTATTTTTATTTCTGGATTAGGAGTAAAATCGTAATTTACTTTTCCTTTTTTGGACGATGGTTGACATCTGTCAACATTCTGTCTGTCAATGGTTCTGACATCTGTCAATGGTTTGACAGATGTCAACCGTTGTAGGTGACATCTGTCAAACCATTGTAGTTTAATTTCTTCTCTCAATTCCCCTTTTAAGACACCTTTATTTTTTTTTATCATTTTAAGCAGATCTATAAAAAATATTTTTTGAACATCTTAATTTTGGAAACTGGTTGTTACGCAATTTTCAGAGCTGGATGTAAATGTGGTAAGACTTCTTTTTACAAATTAATTCAGTATTTTTAGGGTAATGACCGATAAAAATAAATTGGCATTTTTATTTTACTATCTCTCAAATACATACATCACATTTATATCCTAGCTCTATAACAATTAAAAAGTTAAATTAACTTTTAACATTAAACATAGAACAGTATATATAGAAAGATATATATTAAGTATAGCATACTATACTATATAGTATACATATAATAATAGTAATTTCTATTTTTCTCAAAATGTCATTTTCGTTTTCCTTCTGATGATAATTCCAGAGATAATCACTTTTCAAATTTCAAGATTACAATCAAGTTTGTATACCATGATCCTTAATATTTCTCTTCTTTATATTTTGAAGAAATCTTTCGTTGCTGATAACAACCTTATTTTTCAAAATAAAATTCTAGGAGCGAGTGAAAAAAAAGGAACATTTAAGCTCATATCACATCCCTATGTTTTGATGTTTGTTGACATCTCTACTGCAATAAATATGCTCTCTGTTGTTTCTAAAATAGCCAGTTATCTCAAATTAGAAATATTTCTAAGTTTTCTATCATTTGTTTCCAATATTTCCATTCAATATTTCCATTATTCCAAGTTCAATATTTCCATTCTTTATCGTTTTCCAGACGTCAGGTTCAACAACAGCCCTTTCTTTTACCCTTGTTTTGAATAAACTTAGGAATCATTTTTATGGACACTTGAATTCTTCATTCAGTATTCTTCTTATTTCGATTTACTTTTAACAAATTATTTTATAAGGATTGGTTTTATTTAATACAACCTTTTTTGAGATTAATTAACTTTTCCCATGCGCACAGAATATACTTTTGAGGAGCACAAATATTGTCTTGATTCTGAAATTGCTTGGCATATATGCAAAGAACATTTTTTCCACAAAATTTCAAAAATCTCTATGTTATCCCTTTTATAAATTTCCCACAAATATTAATTCAACGGATTATATCCTTCTTTGGAAAGCAATTATCTCTACCTCAGCACAAGCTAAAAATAAAGAAGTACTTTCATTTAAGGCTAGAATATATATAGTATAGGTATACTATAAAATTCCGACAGTGAATTAAGAAATATATTGATGCGGGATTTGGAAAAGCGACAAGAACTTGAAGAGGAATGATAATATAGTAATAGAATTTATCCCTCATAGCCCATTCATCATCCCTTAGCCTTACTGCGTATCAACTTAGTAGCTGTTCACTTGGGAAATACAAGGTAAAGACAGAGAATTGGAAATGGTCTAGAAATCTAGTTTTAACCAATTTTCCTGGCTTTTACTTCCTGTTTAACATACGATTCTTGGCAAATATAAGTTTATTCTTTCTCGGATAGAATTCATATAAAAACAAAATATTATTCATAATCTATAAATATTGTATAATAATAAGTCCATATAAATAGTTTTCAGTTGCTCTTAAATATACGAAATTCGAATATATTATGCCACAGAATTGTGACAAAACAAATTTTTTAATGCTTTTTTTTACAGCATAAGCATTAAAAAAACTGCAGTAAACACTAATTATCTTTAAGACAACTTCTTCAATGCAGTCCAGTAAAGTACATTAATTATCTTTAAGACAACATTTTTATCGGAGACCAATGCTATTTTTGAGCACTGGACTTAAAGCTCTTTTTTTTCAGTATAAGCATTAAACAAACTGCAGTAAACACTAGTTATCTTTAAGGCAACTTCTTCAATGCAGTCCAGTAAAAGACATTAATTATCTTTAAGAAAACATTTTTATCGGAGACTAAGGTTATTTTTGAGCACTGAACTTAAATCAAAATGTCTAAGCTTATTAAGTTATTTTAATTATTTTACTGATTAATTTATCTCGGAAAGTTTTTTTAAGTGTTAGAAAAATAATTTTAAATAGTTTTTACATGCGTAACAACTTACATTTGTTAATGGTTTTTGAAAACTATATAATGTTTTCAATAAATAGGGCTTATCAAAACCATATTTAAAAGTATTATTACGTTTCCCATTGTTTAATATCCAAAGACGCATATGTGCACGCACAAATGATAAATGGAAAAACATTAAAAAAGATTACGAAATTATATCATTAAAAATCAGTTAATAAAATATCGAAAACATTCTAGATTTTACGTAATCCTTTCCATCACAGGTTGATACAGGTGCTCATTTCACTTACGACTACTGAAAAATTATCAAATGTTGTATTTTTAAACCCTCCGTTCCGTTAAATCAACATATAAATGCAATTAAGTTGTAGAGAATCCTACATATACTAAAATAGTTACATCATAATCATTTCGGCCGTGTTTCTCAAAATTGGCTGATAGATTTTGAAAATAGAAATTTAAAAAAAAACATGGAAGACTTCAAATGTCATTTGAAGCTTTAAGCTGAGGCAATCAGGGAATTTTATCTATACAAATTTCACATTTAGTTAACATTTCTACTGGTAGGTGATGCTGCATAATAACAAAAATAAAAATCGGTATGAAAATGCTGCAAGGACTGTTGCAAAACTTTAAACGATGTTTTCGATATAACTGCCATTTGCAGAAACAACGCGGAGTAGTCTGAAGAAAATATTTTTCAAATATAAGAGCAAATATATCATTTTCAATTTCTCACATGCATTATAGATGTGTTGTTTCATTTCCTTAATTGTCTATTGAGTTTGGCAATAAACCAGATCTTTCAGGTACCTCCAAATAAAAACGTAAAATGGCATTGAATCTGGTGTATAAGCAGGCCATGCCATCCACCTCCTGTTTGCATGCCTTAATTAGTAAATGTTAGCTCAAGAAATCAAATACTTTAAACATTCAATGCGAACGAGAACCATCTTGCAAAAACCAGTAAGCACTCAGACGATTCTGCAAAGTACACTCTACATGAAAAAAATCGACGTACCAAGAAGCAATCATCTGATTGCTTTGAAATTTCGTATGGTTGAGTGTTTTGACCAGATATGTAGATGATTAAATTTTGGTGCCCAATGAATAAATAATTTGATTTCCAGCTCACCGGAACTGCGTATCCAGTATATGTAAATAAGGAGCAGTTCTTCAACGGTTGTGGAAGGAAATGGCAGAGTTCAGCGTCAGGATGGTAGCGGTAGACCTAAGGCCACAACAGATCGTGAGGACAGAGTGATTGTTCGATCAGCTGTCACAGCGCTTTCTTCATCTCTATCAACCATCAGATGTTCCATCCAAACACCAGTGTCCACTATGACCATTCACAGACGGTTGAAACAACGAAATCTACCCTCGCGTCGACTGTTAAGCCACCTGCCACTCACGCCTGCACACTGCCGAGCCATATTACAGTTGTGCATGTCTCGATCAGGTTGGAATGATGTCGACTGGGGACGTATAGTCTTTAGCTACGGATCCCGCTTCCAACGGTGTCCTGACGATAATCGAAGACGTGTTTAGAAACACCCAGGGAAGAGGAAGGGGGGGATCCGGTCCTCCGGCCTCAACAAGACATTACGGTCTGAGGTGCCATTTCCTTTGATAGTTGGACCCTTTTGGTCGTCATTAGAAGTACAGTTACAACACAGTTGACACAGTACGTTGACGACATCTTAAGACCTGTTTTGCTACCGTTCCTTTTGCAGTATCCTCGGCTGGTTTTTCAGTAGAGCAATGCAACACCACATACGGCACGTGTTGCTATGAGCTGTCTGCAAGTTTGTCAATCACTTCCTTGGCGTGCCAGATAGCCAGATCTCTCTCCCACCGAGCATGTCTGGGATATGATGAGAAGGCAATTGCATCTGCCACAGTATGTTGATGACCTCGTTTGACAATTGGAGTGATTTTGGCTGGAAATACCACAGGAAACCTTCCGGGAGCTTTATCGGTCTGTGCCACTTATTGAAATTGTTAATGTAACTCTGAAATAAATTATTCAATTTTTCGGTATTGAATAAAGGGTTCAGCAATATAACAATTTTTGTTTCAACAAATTCGAAAGTTTTGCTTGTTGACATAGCAAAATTCTCTTCTTCCAAGAATCATATGTTGCAAAAAAGGTTTGTATGCAGAATCAATTTATGTAGATGTAAAATTGGTGTTCAGTTGCTTCACATTACTCAAAGTTTACAAAAATTTGTTGCGCATTTAAAGAAATGAGGAATGAAATGATTTGAGAGACTGTGATTCGTCAAAACACGACAAAAGAGGGGAGAAATGAGAAGATGCATAGTTACATTGCTAAGAACATTCAGTATTAACTATCATATTTTTTACATGATCATATTTAAATATTTAATATTAAACTAATGCTATATTTGAACTTTATGATTCCATGAATTTGTGTAGAAAATCATAGTTCTTCATTCAATAATAATACTTTTTTAAAAATTTTCTATGAAATAGCCAACAACGTTTGCCTTTCAACAATTAATCTATAAGCCTTTCAATGACACTTATACATAATATATCAGCCCGTGTTCTGGCACAGAGGTAGCGAGTCTTCCTTGAGATCAGGCCGTCCCGGATTTGAGTCCCGATCAACGCATGGTTGTTCTGTGTACTATTTGTAATGTGCATGGATGTCCCACCCAGTAAAAAGGGGATGTTCAAGTGAATGGGATGTTTGTGTAGCTTAGACGTACTTTTGGCCCTAGTGGGTGCTACTTGCAGCAAGAGACGCACCCTTGGCTTAAAAAATCGCTGATTGTGTCCTGTGAGAATGCTTATGAGAAGTGCCATTAGTGACAACACAAATATCAACATGAGCATGAAATATAAATCGAAATCTTTAGATATAAATAATTTTACTTATTAACAATAATTAATTTAATTAATAATAGAATTTAATAAAAATTCAGTCAGAAACTCTAATTATTTTCCTAAATATAAAGTAGCAACTATCAATGTAAAGCATAATTGTATGATTTTGAAATGTAATTACTGAAATGTCGACAAACATATCTGTAGGTCACTTTAATATTCTACTTAAAATTTTAATTCTTAATAAAATTAGTTAGATCCTGTAAATTCTATTAGTAATTTCAATCTTTCTGAACTATTTCCAAAAATAATTTCAAAAGCTCCTTAGACGTTACATCGATTTAAAATAGCTTAAGCAAATTCCCATTTGTTTAAGAATGTAATGTTTATTCTTCATTTAAATAAATTTGTCCAATAAGAACTTCAAAAGGCAAATTGTTACTATTTGAAAGATGGGTACGCAATTCAAAGAAATCGAACAAATGTTGCTTTTAGGGAAAATCAGTCTATTCCAATCTTCACAAATCAAATAATTTTTACCATTTATGTTTGCATTTCTCACTTAAGTTTTCGTCTTCTTTATTCCTCTCTTTATTTGCAGCTCTTTTATGTGCTTGTCAACCCATTCAAAGTAAATACAAATTATCTTTACTCTAAAGTTAAACACCAAATTTTAAAAATACTAATTCAATCTATGATTATTCTATCTGGAATTCTTTTTAACTTGTCATTAAAAATCTGAAAACGCCGGAAAAAGGTTTTTTTACTGTACAAAAAACTCAAAAAGCGTTTATGTGCTGACATTATCGTTCTATCTTCCCTTTCGAATGTTAGGAGCAATTTCTTCCAATTTGATTTATATGTCCCAAATCAATACCGATTCACTTCGACTAGGTAAAGCGAGGATGAGGGTAAGTCATTTAAAGGCATGGAACAATGGCATAAGTGTTGATTTAATTTAACTATCTTATCTTTCCGTTGTAAAGCAACACTAGGGCTATTTTGGGATGAACCTCATAATTTTGAACTATGATCAGGTGACGAGGATCTAAGCTTGAATACCTTCTCTAAGCTTCCATACCACACTAGTGGAAGGACGCTTGACTACGCTGGATTTAGCGTGCCCCAGCCCTGCTTACACGACAGTTCTTCGATTGAATCTTGATTCGTGCTTAAAACTATCATGCTTGTAGGCCGAAACCTTAAAACCCAGTCACCGCAACCCCATTAGAAATGTAGTCGATATAAAATTTGATTTATACACTCTATAACAAAAAAAAATCGACGTACCAAGAATCAATTATCCTATTGCTTTGAAATTTCGTATGCGCGAGTGTTTTGACTAGATATACAACTATTTAAATTTTGATGTATAATGAATGAATAGTTTCATATCCAGCGCATCAGAACTGCTCATCCAGCAGATGTATATAAGGAGCAGTTCTTCAACAGTTGTTAAAACTTTTGGTTTGTTTGCGATTCAGATTACCTTTCAACAACTTAAAAAATACCTCGCCGCAGGATTCGTTCTCATTACGAGCAACTGTCAGAGTTTGACAGAGGTCGTATCATTGGATTGAAAGAGGCCGGTTAGACAAATCTGAGAATCGCTCGTCATTTGAGTCGAAGCGATTCGAAGATGCTGGCAAGGATGGGTGGAAAATGACAGAGTTCAGCGTCAGGATGGTAGCAGTCGACCTAGGGCCACAACAGATCGTGAGGACAGAGTGATTGTCTAATCAGCTGTCACAGCGCCTTCTTCATCTCTATCAACCATCAGACATTTAAACCAAACACCAATATCCACCATGGCCATTCGCAAACGATTGAAACAGTGAAATCTAGGCTCACGCCGACCGTTACGCCACCTGAAACTCACGCCTGCACACTGCTGAGCTAGATTACAGTGTTACATGGCTCGATCAGGTTGGAATGATGTCGACTGGGGACGTATAGTCTTTAGCGACGAATCCTACTTCCAACTGTGTCCTGACGATCATCGAAGACGTATTTGGAGACACGCAGGGCATAGGGGGGATCCTGCTTTCATTATTGCAAGCTACACCGGCCCTCAACAAGTTATTCTGGTCTTGGCTGCCATTTAATTTGATAGCCGTACCCCTTTGGTCGTCATTAGGGGGACAGTTACTGCACACCGATGCATCGATGACATCCTAAGACCTGTTTTGCTACCGTTTCTTTTGCAGTACCCACGGTTGGTTTTTTAGCAGGACAATGCCACACCATATACGGCACGTGTTGTTATGAACTGTCTGCAAGCTTGTCAAACACTTCCTTTCCTTGTTGGATCGCCAGATCTCTCTCCCATTGGGCTTGTCTGGGATAAGATGGGAAGGCGATTGCATCTGCCACAGAATGTTGATGACCTCGTTCGACAATTGGAACGAATTTGAAAGGAAATACCTCAGGAGACCTTCTGGAAGCTTTATCGGTCTATGCCACGCCATGTGGCAATTTGTATACAAGCTAAAGGCGGGTTAACACCTTATTGAACTTGTTATTGTAACTCTGAAATAAATAATTTAATTGTTCTGAGATTTTGATCATTTACTATTCTGAACATTGTCTTCCTATCCACCAATTTTCGTCTCAATTAAACAATACCTTCTTGGTGCATCGATTTTTTTTTGTTATTGACGGTATGTTTTTCAATAATTTTTTTTTTCGATTCGCACATTTCGGTACAGTTCATCCATCTTCCACCTTTCTTGACACGCTTGCTTGTATGTTACCAACCCTCACCAAAAAAGGAAATAAACATTGTCCTTTATCATAATTTATTCACTGTATTTTAACGATATTTATTTGAGCTACCAGTATTCAATAAAAGATTTTTACTCCACTCGTCATTAAAAATTTTACACAGCGCTTGTAACCTTATCATCTATACCAAAAAGGACTTGTTCCTTTTTCTTTTTTCCCCTGAACTGCACTTAAAGTTTGTTTAGTGAATTTATAAATATCCCGCATTATAAAAATAAAGAAAACGGTTAATTCTTTTAATTGTAAATCATTCTATTAGAAACAGATAAATATTCCATCGATAAAATAATATTTATAAATAGTACCTTGTTAATGGAATGTAACTCTTCATCCTCCCCTCTCCAAGTCTTCAGCAATTAATTAAATGGGAACACCTTATATTCAGCTAGTTTTTTAATGAATAAAGTATTAAACAAATATTTCTTCATCGGCCTGATTCTAATTATAAAATGTGTCTAAATGAGATTATTTTCAATCAATATAATGTTTTAATGGTAGTTATTGTGTTTTATGACATCTACATATAATTCTTACTAGCAATGATGTGTGGTTAGCTCAGTGGAAGAGTATGGATAACTTTAAAATAGAAATGCTTGTATTGTTTATGGATCCAGTTTTCGATGGTGACTTGTACTTTCTTATCACAGATGACCCGATGTCTTTTAAGGTTTATACAAACCTGTGAATCTAAGGGTTAGTGAACTTCTCACGAGTTGCTAAAGAATTGCTGAGAACTTGAATTGGGTTCCCCTCCCTTTTACGATTCACATTCCCCCCAAAAAATAATTTCCCGGAACGACTAGCCAGTGGTTATCAAACCATTTTATCGCCAACATGCATACATCTTTATTTGAGTTCTTAAAAGGCGATAATTTATATGTTTGAGGATTTCCAATCAAATTTATTTGTTATTCAACAATTTACAACCAGATGAGATCCTCTCATATGGAAACAAAATTTAATTAAATTCTAAAGTGATTAGCTGATAGTAAGCTCTGAAAATATAAGAATTTTATGTTGCCAACGAGATACCTAATTTTACAAAATTTATCCGATCACTAGCGAATGAAATATCTAACAGAATATACCATCTTAATTTTAAAAATGAAACATGTCAGGTTAAACAGAAGCATGTATAAATAATTTACAAATAATATTTACAAACAATAATATTAACATAGTTATATATTATTTTTAACCATTCAAATCCAATAATTTTTATTAGGGTGATGGATTAACGGTTTTAAACAATCTGAAATATTTACTGACAGTCAAGTTTTAGTATTTCTTTATGATCAATCCTATTTTTTGTAGCAAAATTAAGTTTATAATAAAATGAGTAGAAAGAATGAAAACTCTTTATTTTATGGTACTTTGCACTTGACAACACTACAGCACTCCTAATTTCAAATAGAAATGAACATCCCTTATCTTTTACAATAATAACGCTTTAATTAATGACGGGTTTTGAAAATACATTATATTTAGTAAACACGTAAAACTATAACAGAATTTTTCTCAACGAGGTTCACGCATACTACTTTTCAGTCTTCGTAAACTATTACAAATTATCTACAAGCGGTTGGAACTTTAAATACCTTTAAAGGGCCGGGTAATATCTGCTAGGACTTTAATTACAATCCAACTACACAAAGCCATTTGGTTAACGTTTCCAAACCACATTTTCCTGCTTGATTTAAGTATGTTTTGCGTTTTTCATTTCCCCTAATAGTTAACATGCTAAATTTTAATTTACCTTGTATAACTCTGGGTCTAGTCATGGCTTTCGATTAATGACTAGGCGAACATGGTAAATTCATCTTTTAAGCAAACTGATTTTATTTGACAAATTTTTACAAACTCTGTAAAGTTGGTTTTAATGAAGTTCATTATATCTTTAAATATAACTCTCTCACATTAATAAATTAAAACAGTTTAAGGTAATTAATTCCAAAGTAAATTGGTTTTATTTGGTTGGAATCACCCGTATGTTAAAAGTGGTACATATATCTAAACTGTTTCTTACGAACTTCAGAATATTTATCACTAAAATTCTACTATTTCAAGTGAAAAAGTTGAAAAGTTATTTCGGAAAACTGTATATTTTCAAATAAAACGAAACAAAGTGTTAAGCCATAACCGAATGTTGTCTGTGCAAGACATCACAAAACCGTGGTATGAAATAATACCCTCCAGAGTGAAAAACTAATATTTTAGACGAACGTCTCTAAAATTCCATTTATTTCTATTTTAAAAAGTAAATAAAAACGAATTGTAGGCACACTGTTACCTGTTAGAGCTCATATCTTAAAGCGTTTCTTTTAACTGTCAGGTTTCTGTAGAGACAATACAAATTTTATTATATGCTTCTTTGAAATAGATTGAGAAAGTAAACACTTCACTTGGAAATTATTAATAAAAAGAAGCTACAATTCAAACTGAAAATTTTGAAAAGAATCGTGCCGGAACAATATATATCTAAAAAAATGATGGTTATATTGCTAGCCAAGGTGCAGTTGAGAAATGGAAAAAAGTGAACTTTCTGGAAAGGAATATTGGCTTTTTTCTGAAAAAAAAATCTTGTTCCCGGATATCAAATGTTGGAAAAATATACCTGAATGTTTTATTTAATATGTTATTTGATTAAACAAGAATATGCGGATCGGATCGGATCGGAAAAAGATTTGGAAAAACTTCAAGAGGGATGTATTATTTGACTGGTAAAGGATTGAGGTTATCGAATATATATTTTTGCAAAGAAAATGGGTGCGATGGTTCTATAAAATAAAGTTTAAATATACAAAATCTTGTGAATAAATAGTTATAAACTATTATTCACAAGAATTTGTGAATAAATAGTTATAAAATAGTGCTTATTTTAATTATTCGAGAAAGAATAACTAAACACACATATAAAATTTCACATAATAATAATTTCACATATTTTGTTTAACAATGAACTAAGTGTGTCAAAACTATTAAGATAATTTTTTGTTCCATCTACCATGCTGCATATTTCAAAAACTTTGAAACAGTTTGTGTTTAACTTCGTCGTATGTAGACAGAATAAACTATGTATTTTCTACATTCTTCATTTGCCCTACAGGGAGTATGATTTTATCATATATATAATTTTATAGGGTTAACAAAATAATATATCTTTATATAAATTTTATATTGTTAGTTTTATACGGTTTTAGCTCCTTAGTAGCATTTTCCATTCATCATGCACACACACACACACACACACACACACACACACACACACACACACACACAC
>JAOUZG010039019.1:1147270-1167199 GCA_026289955.1 Argiope argentata | reverse complement strand
ATTTAATTTTCTGAATAAATTACTCGGACAAATTTTCAAATTATGATTTATTTTTTATTTTTTTATTTGCTGTTGTTGTGTTACGCTTTACAAAGGAAGGAGGTTTGCAGTAGCTTCTGAGTGTATGGACCCCTGAGCACCTGAGGGCAGGAGTCTGACTTCTAGCTCAAACACATCACAAACCCATTTTACCGGGCAGACTTCATTCATGCCTTTCATTCATTCACAGATCGTAATTTAGATCTGGAACAGAGAACGATCACCTCTAATACAGTAAGCCCTGTGGTATTACTCTCGACATGGAGGACTTTGTGACCACGACAGATTTAACGAGCGCCAGCCACAGACACTCGGAGAGTCTTCGGCTGGTGGGGTTCAAACTCGCAATTTAAAAAATACGAGTCCAAGTCTCTACCAACCAGGTTATCCTGCCTCACTTTTTTTATTTGTATTTAACTTTTTTCACATATTACATCTGTGCATCCGTTTATAGCATTCCATGAGATAAAGCAAAAAGGGCAATTTCAATCAGAAATACAACACCAAAGCAATTTACGATATTAAATCGCATACACATACATCATCAAATAAAGGGAAAACAACTTCATTACCTACCATTTAGATTCCACTTCACAAATAAAATTTTTAAAAAGTTGTAGATCCTTCAAAGACTATTTATGCTTTTAATTATTGAAGGGAAAAAATATTAACGTGTTAAATTAATGACGCATTTGCTTTGGCGATTCAGCATTTAGCTATAAAATGTGACCTTCTTTCGTGTTTGAGGTTGAAAAGCATACTTAATAAATATTTACTCACGATCACTTAGAATATGATTGCATTAAAAGCTGTGATAACTACGTGAATGATCTTTGATCGATGGGTTGAAGTAAAAAGATTCTCAGTTCGGATCAATTTCATAGTTTTTAACTCCGATGTTTTTGTGTAAATATGTAAATGTTAGAATTCGGCCGAGGGATATTATTTTCAAGGACATTGTTTTTCTGGATATTTATTAATCAAAGCATTTGGATTCATACTGTGAAGTGCTGTATGATCTTTTCTTGTTTCATAAAAAAAGGACAAATTTATTTAGGGACACTTGTAAATTACTGTATTAATCTCAGGCGAAGACTCGCGATTTTTTTTTCAGTTGATAAAATTTATTAAGTGTTATATAACTACTAAAATATAGATTGCTATGGAATTTTTTAAAACATGTTTATATTAATGTTTGGAATAAAAGAAAATAATATTTTGATGGAAAATCGTTAAGTTATATTAACGTCCCGTTTTAACGCAATACTATGATTATTTTAGAATCATAGTCAGATGACGCGATGACTTCTGGGGGGCACTCTATCTCCAAATTACTACATCCCACCAGTGGGAAGATGTTTAACTTAACGGGCACCAGGCCTGCTTAATCGATGGTTCTTGTGGGGACTAAGGTCTCGAACTTGAAACCTCCGAGTTCAAAAACTGATACCTTACCACAAGGTTACCACAGCTTGCTACAACCACATCAGAAAAAAATTAAGTGCAAATATAAAGACATTCAGAAAACTGGAATATTAGTTACATTTATTATATATTTTTAATGAAGAAATTTTCTTCCCTATAAGGTTGATTATGGCTTAATGTTTTTGTCTGTGTTGGTTTCATTGCATCATGTCTGCTGTTTTATTTTTATCACTGCATTTTAATAAAAATAATAATTAACACCTACATTTTGATCAGAACATTAATGAAAAAGCTTCTTTAAAAACATCTTTAGTCATACAGTATTTTATTTTTAAACTTTCATTTAGTCCATAATTCGTTGTTAATAATATTCTCTCAAATCATAAGTCTTTAAATTCAGTAACAAATGGAGTTAAACATGTGAAATCAAAATTTAATTAAAATAAATTTGTTAGTTGATAATCAAGATACTAAAGTATTTTATTGCCATTGGTGAAAACACACAATTTTACAAAGTTTCAGAGCTCTAGTACATCAAAAAATGAGTGAATGATTACATTATTTCATCTTTATGAACATAGGACAAGCCAAGTTGAATAATAGTGTCAGAAAACCGAATTATGTACAATTCACATTAACCGCATTTAATTAACATTTAATTAGAAGCCCACTGCAAGTATTAAGCTAACTGGCTTGACGCCATTAATTGCTCTTTCACTCACCACTTGTCGCTTTCAGAAGCACATTAACTCATTCAAAAGGGAGCGTGTTCATATAATACTTAGAAAGCAAACTTTTACTTCCACTGAGAGGGAGAAACTGAAAAGTCCTTTTTAGTTCGATTCCTAATAGGAAGAATTACTATTACAATCGCTCTCATGACACAACTTTGGAAAAATTTCTGTAGATCTTCAAAGATAATTATAGTAATTTTATTTGGATTTTAACCGCTTTTGGAACATGTTATTAAAAGATGTAAAAACGCCTGATGAATCTGTAAATCCCCACCTAGTTTAAAAAGGGTAAAAATAGTGGGGGGGGGGTGAAATTTGCATTTTCCTATAACTTCTATAATATTGAAGATAGAAAAATAAATCAATATTAGCTGAATTACTGCCTGATTAAGATGAATAACTTTTGCATTTAAAGTATTTCATTAGATGAAATTGCTTAGAAGTTAAGAGCTAAATAGTAATTTTCAACCCCTAATTTTGACTGTTTCTAACATTTTGTTGCCAAATTTTTTTTAGTTTTTAATAAAATTAATGAGGCCAGGATAGCATGGTTGGTAAGGTGTTGACTTCACATCCCCTGGGATGAGGGCTCGAACCCGCCAGCCGAAGACTTTCCCTGTATGTATAGTGGCTCAAGTTCTCCATGTCGAGAATATCACTATGGGTACTAGGCTAGAGGTAATCGTTTTCTGTTCCAGATCTAAATACTGATCTGTGGATGAATGAGTGAAATGCATGAATAAAGTCCGCCCCTTAAATAGGGGCTTGTGTCATGTGTGAGCTAGAACTCAGACTTCTCCCCTCGGGTGCTCAGGGGTCCATACCGTCAAAAGCTACTGAACCTCTCCTTCCGTTGTAAAGCGGAACACGAGAACAACAGCAATAAAACTAATAAAATAAAAATAAAGAAGAAGAAAGTTTGAAGGACATCATTATGTAAAAATAATCAGGTAAAGATTTGCAGAATCCTCATACTTTTGAATATTGTTTTAAAAAATTGCAACTTAACATCATATGTCGGCATGGAACCAATTTTTGTTTGCTACGAATTCTCATTTTAAACTAAAACAAATTATTTTCTAAAATATTTTCTTCTTCACATATGCAAAAACTAAAAATGATTAACGCAATCACTGATTATGAGATAATTAAACCAACATTTAAAATTTATCAGATGTATTCTTTCTTGAGGTGTAGACTTCTTTTTTAAATGGGATTAAATGCTGACGGGAAGATTAAATTTATATTTTGTGTCCCCAAAAAATATGTGTGTTCTTATTAAGATCAACTAATTTACTAATTGGATGTCAATTATCTTCCCGAAATAAAAAAACAGGTTGTTGTCCAAATTTTGAATTACGTTTTTCCTTGATTCATTTTAAGAAGAATATTTTCTTTTTAATTCTACATATTCTGTGCAAAAACATAAGTTTTGTTATTTAAATGCCTTAGTTATTCAAAACTTTTTATTAATTTGCTAACATCAGAAAAAAATTTTAATCAAAAAAGGTGCATCTGAAATATTATATTTTGTCTGAAAAAAAATCATAAGTTCTATTACCAAACTCAGCTCGGAATTCTACTCTACAATCCTTTATTCTTTATGCAAATTCATGTCTAACTTGTCAAAAGTTACACGAAAGAAAATAAAAAATTCATATATCACTGAAAGAAAGATATGAAAATTGACAGAAACGTAGACTCTGACATGATGGCAAGAATTTTGATAACTTTCAGTATGTCAGACAATAGCCAACTTTTAAATTTCTGTCTGTACTGAAGTTTAAGTAGTCAGTGAGTCGAAGTATTTCTTAGTCTTGAAAGATTTGGTTATATGTCATAAATATATTCACTCTTCTGAATATTCTTGACTACTTTATTTCATGCGATACTAGTTGTCACCAAGAATCGTTGTTATATAACTTATAAATCAACCCACTAGCTGGCCCTATTCCCATTTGGAGATATTTGAAGACCCGATAGCACTGGGTGTTTCAAAAATATATTTGGTACACTTAAAAGTTTAGTTTCATTTTATATATATCATTCAATATTGTGTGCAGCAGAAACTATGTATTCTATTCTTCATTCTTTTACAACAAACAAATTTGAAACCCCTGCGTAAGTTTAACTTAACAGAATTGTCATATTTGAAGCATACATTTTTGTCTTGGTTTATATAATATTTTGAAATACCGTAAATAAATATGTAATTTCGGAGATATAGTAACTACCTGTTACTTACTCAGTCTTTTATTCTTTTTATTGAAATGATTTTATTGGTTATTTTATATTATACATTTTTTTTTCAAAAATATAATAAATAAGCTGATATTATAAAAAATAAGCTGAACTATAAATAAGCTGAATATTATAAAAAATAAGCTGAACTAACTGAACTAACTGACATGAAATGAAAACAACCTCTGCTTCCTTCGCTTTAGCCGAAGCTATTAAATATGTAATTTATCTCCATTAAATATGATACATTAAAGTTTACATACACTGATTTCATAATAATACAGGGACCTCTACATACCAGAGGCATTCTGCAGTCATTTTACTCCTCTCTGTCTCACCTCTTCTTTGGAAGAATGACTGATAAAGCTACTTATAATTACTGCGACTAGAAGACGCCCGCTCTTGATTGATTGGCTAAGAAACTCTATTGGATATGTTCGAGGATTTGTTTGTTATGGCAATAAAAGTAAAGAACGCAGTGTCAGTGGTTTGCTTGCTTAATTAATGAGACCCAAGTTACATTCTTATATAGGCATAAAGCATGAATGAATGAAATAAATTTGGATGAAAGATTCATTTGAATAATAAAAGTGTAGAAGATTTTAAAAACTTGTTTTTATTTGTACGCTTTAAAACTGGAATTATTTTTTTAAAAATTATGTGAATTGAAACAAATACTTAAAACTAAGTAAAGTGGAATTTTAATCTCTCGTATACTTTTCATAAAAAATTGTTAGGAATTTTCTTCCTAAAAAAATTCAACATAGCGTAATTTCCTTATCGTATTTATTTCAATGTTTCATTCTTTTAACTTTTTATTTTAAGTTCAGATTTTTGACAAAAGTTATTTCATATTTTTAATAAAACTTCTACTGGTATTTAAGCTTTTTTTACTCTTATTTTCTAGTTTCTTTTTATTTTTAATTCTTTTTATTTATAATTCTTTTCACTTAATGCTTTTCATAAATTTTGTTATTAATTTTCCCTCTAAGCTACTATATGCTGCCTCGTTTAAGAAATCAAAATTTAGTTATAACTTATCGATCATTGACTTTTCAAGAGAAGTCAAGAGACTTTT
Source organism: Argiope argentata (assembly GCA_026289955.1). Classification (NCBI taxonomy): domain Eukaryota; kingdom Metazoa; phylum Arthropoda; class Arachnida; order Araneae; family Araneidae; genus Argiope; species Argiope argentata. The sequence goes on along the minus strand of JAOUZG010039019.1, from coordinate 1,161,682 downwards.
AAATTGATATAGAAAATACATATCTATATCTATTTCAGTATCATAACCTATTACGAAATAGTGGAAAATAAATAGATTATTATATTCTGTAGTTACAAATATGAAGCAATCAAGTTAAATAAAAGCATGCTGAAATAAATGTTGTAGAAAAGGTTAAAAGTGATAGTTTCATAAAATGTAAGTGATGAAGGACAATATTCGTTAATAAAACGTGATTTGCTTCCACACTTTGATAAATATTGGATTTAGAATATCAGAAATGATCAAGTAAATCCTGCATGTACAGCTAATCACAGCATTTTCATCATTGGCAGAAAAATATTGAGTATTATTTGATAGGGGGTTCTAAAACCCTCCGCACTTTTATGCAATATTAGGATAGGTTTAATTCGTCAAAATAGGGAAGATGAAAGGAAGAAATGTTTACAATTAACAATAAAATAAATTCGGATCATTCGCAGACTGAATTAACACATTGACAGCCGGCGACCTACGAGACATTCAACGGCTGAGCGGTGGCACCGTAGCGGAAACTTCACGAACTCAGAAACTCGCGTTTTCGCCGGGCCGGCTGTCAATGTGTTAAAATGATACGATCAGAAACGACACGATATTCACATACAGGTGAAAAAAAAATCGAAAACAGTATCTAGTAGGACGAAAAGTAGGGATAAAATGAAGGTCAGAGAATGATGAATTCCGGAAATGCGCTCCTTCTTCCGCTTCTCTCCTCTTAATGAAATAGAATCATCGAAAAGTGGTCGTCACAGAATTCTAATACGAATAGTATGAGATTTTGCTTCGATTTAAATTACATTTAAAACTGGATATGTTGATTTTTTATTAATTTTTGTAGTCTGGCCGTAAAATAACTTGCGATGTTTGAGTTCGAATTTTAAAGTTCTGAAAGCCGATGCGCAATAAGATTCGATCTATATGGTATCCCAACAATGGGAGAAGCCGGCTTGCTGGCACAGAGGTAGCGCGTCTGCCTCGTGTTCTGGAGGTCCCGGGTTCGAGTCCCGGTTCGGGCATGGTTGTTCCTTTGTGTGCTATTTGTGACATGGGTGAATGCGCCCCCCTGTAAAAAGGGGCTGTGCAAGCGTATGTGTGTGTGTTTCATCTTCATATGAGCTAGAAGTCAGACTTCTGCCCTCGGGGGCTCAGGGGTCCATACCCTCAGAAGCTACTGCACCCCTCTTTCCGCGGTAAAAAGCGGACACGACATCATCATCAACAACGGGAGAACGGTGGCTTAGTATGAAGTTCTCAATTTTGGGGCCAGAGGGTTCCAGGTCCAAGACTCGGTTCCATTAAAGAATTATCATGTATTCAGGGCTGGTGATTATTAACTATGACACCGTAGTTGAGGCATCTTCGTATTAATCAGGTGTGAAAGTTCGGTAAGGAGATGATTTCTGAAGTGTCAATTTTGTCATCTGATATTTGCTTAAAATGATGAGGTCCGTCCCGAAATAGAATCCGTATTGCTTTCAAACTTGATGCTAAGGCAGGTAAACAAATATTCTAACAATTTTATTTCTATTTGTTAATATATATACACATGTTTGTACTATAATGGTGACGAATGCAATTAAACATCTATACAAATAGTTGAAGTGAATTAGTCGAAAAAGTTATAAATATCACTTCCATAATATATTTTGCGTAGATATTACTAATGTGAATCAGTGGGTTCATATTTCTTAAGCTTGAAATAGTGAAGTTTGTCAAGAGATTCAAAATATTAGTTGTAATTCTTCAAATTGGAGTTATGTCACTAAACAAAGATATCGAAAAATGCTTACCAATTTTCTCATTCCATATGTACGACAGAGTAGATGCCAACAATCTATGATATCGGAAAAATTCCTCCTTTCGGATTATTTGTTCAGCAAGGTTTATGGTAACAATTGACAAATGAAATGTAATTATCCATGTCTTTTTGCATTAAACCACTGCTTTCCGCAAATCTCGCTACTTGCAATTTTTAGTTGTTCGCTCATTTGAAAGCTGTGCGTATTGAAGGAAACTTCAATAACATAGATACCTTTAAAAAGATACGGTGAAGCAAGTTTGATGAATCAATGTCGAATTGTTGCAACTTTTGGTAAATACCACAATTCAGAAAGTTGACTTTTTAAAAAAGTTCAGATATCAAAAGAAAGAATCGCATGTATCAATGATGCTAAATAAAATAACAAAATGGGATATTCGTTATTTCTTCAATCAATTAAATTCGCCGGACTACAAATGGGGCTTAAAATTGAGAAAAATTTCTTAAATCGAAATTTCATCGTAGTTCCATAGTATAATTCTAAAATTACATAAATTGAAATTAAATTCACTTGAATAAATCAATTTTTGACAGAAATTTCAAATGATTTTATGGCCATCTTTTACTTGCCCAAGTTTCCCATTTTTTTTTCATTCAATGCATGCAGTCTCTTAAATTTAACAACATATCGATAGGATAAAGTGTTGGAATACGAGACAAGTAGTCATTCCATTCAAACTAATTATAGTTAAGAGTTTTAATTATTCAGGCACACTTGGTCCATGCTTTGAGAATCTCAGCATTTATTTAGAAATAATTTATGTAGAAATATTTTGGTTATTCAGAAAAGATTTTTCAAAAACAAATTAATTGCTGTATTTATTCTGATGTGTAGAAGCTGGTATTTATTCAATGAATTCTGCTTTTTGTATTTTAGTTCAAAACAATGACACTAGAATTTGTCATCATCAACAATATGAAACAAGTTAGATTTGTCCGATAATGTCATACTATCACATTGAGAAAAATTAGCGACTCAATTGCAAAAAATGAGGAAATGTTTGAAGATTGGGAAAAATAACATGCAATGACCATCCGAAGATTCACGTGTTGACCAAATATAATTATATTGACAGCGAAGTCACTTATTTAAATGCAGACAATAAAAATACGTTTCTTTTTGAGCTCGGAATAGAAAATAAATTTAATAAATTTTTTAAAGTACACCAATGTACACCACTTTAAGCACATTATTTATTTGTTTTCTAAAATATACATATAATATATCTCAATAACTATCAAATTTTCACTTCATGATTTCTTATTACACTGCTAATTATAATATTAATAGAAAATCATAAACAGAAAGTGATTTTGTTCCTTTTATCGAAGGAAAAAATTACACAGATGAAAATGCTGATACGATACAGCAACGCAGGATTTAATCTGGGTACGCGTCACTATTCATCAAGCAGAAACATTGAAATTCATCTTGGAATAAAAAGAATTACTATGGAAATAATTTAGGTAAGTTTTTTTTTTATAAAAAAGCCACTTTAAATTATTTTAATTGCAATAAGAGAAATTTCCCCAATTTTTCTTCAACCATGGTCCATATCATCCCAAACCACTCTATGTTTTAATGCTGTATAAGTGCGTAATAAATTCAATTTATCTATGCCTACCAGAATCTAACTGTGCAAACTTCAAGTGTCTTAAATAGGGTTTCTCCTACGACTTAATATGAATGCCTCATTTAGATTTCTGACAGCAATTTCTTATTTTCACTTTCCAGACGAGGAGAACCTCTGTTCTAGGTTAATTAAAAGATATCCTCATTAAGCATTTCTATGGCATCCGTTTGTTAATAAACAGACGCTACAATTTTCTAAAACGGATTTTAAAGCTTCTAAAAATACAAAATTCTTCAAAAATCGTGTTTTTAAAAATATCAAAGAAACATTAAGGATTTATATCAAGGAAACAATTAACCGATTATGAATTTTCATCACTTCTTTCTTCAGATCACTTAACACTTCCTACAAGAAAACTGGGATTAGTGAAATGTCTTTTTCCAAGTTCCTTTTGTTTTCTTTAAGTAGTTTGGTCTAGGAGCTCTTCATGGTATTTGATTAGATTTATTCACAGAGCTCTCTAAATACGCAACTTCAACAAAATTTATACATTTCTAGGATTTTCCTCTTTCATTCTATGCATATTTGTTTCAATCAAATTTTATTCAAGCATTCCGCTGTGCAATGAAGAAAGATATTAAAATAAAAGCTTATTTGATAGCATGTCAAGATCTCTTCATATTAAGAAGACATGTGTTCGGATGACGAAGGCAAATTGGGAAACACTTTCTAAAGTCTCAAATCCCACAAGTGTAGAAAAACACCGGTCTCAACGGATATGACAAGCACCAAGTCCACGCGCACAGCCCATTTCTCGATATCGGATCTCAAACCTCCAACAGAACAGTCACGAAGGCGTGACAACTACCCGACCACACGAGCTCTCATTTCTATTGCCAATCTAAAGGAATCAAACCAATCATGACGATTAAAATAAACTATTTTGATTAGCAGAACAACATTACCAAAAATGTGTGCTATTTAAAATGCAGATTAAAAAAAATACAATGTTTAATCTCTCTGCCTGGCACGTTTTATTTAATACAGTATTTACAGAAAAATCAATTTATCTATATTAACGGAAACCAGACTATTTTAGAAGCAGCAAATAATTCCACGGAGAAGCCAAAGGTCTTGCTAAGTAACTAAGTAAAAGATCAAATTCATTATGAAATTAAAATTTCTGGAGAGACTTAACTGTACATCTAAACAAATTATTTCAGTTCAGGATGTGATTTCAAGGCTTCAATCAACAAACGACAGCTGTAAATGAACAAAATTACCCATTTAAACCTCGAATTAGTCAAAAGAAATTGACGTGCTTGATTTGGTTTTATAGTACAAAGGTCAAACCATGCCAAAAAATTTCGAATGCAGCATAAAATTTTAACATATGTACAAATAGTATTGGTCAGAACATTAGAAATGGGACACTATTTAGCTTCTATGTAATTAATTAATCTTAGTTTCCACTCTGAAATAAATTCGTCTTTGAATAAAACAATTTTCGCCTTCGCAAAAAATAAGCAACTGATGAAATAACTTCTCTATATTCGAGTTTTCTAAAATTACTGCACACAAGTGTCCGCTAGGAGAATACAAGATGTTGAGTTAAAAACTTCTACCCCAAGTCTTGTCAAGAAGATATTTCCTAATGGAAATGTTTTTGAGACCTCTAATAGATGTTAGGATTTTGTCTAGATTGACCATCTGCTTTGCATATTCCATTTTAATATATTGTAAAGTCAAGTAATAAGACAGTGGAATAATGTTTCCAATTTTATGCGAGCTTTTCGTTGCCTCATCCACTTTCTCATTACCTGAAACTTCATTTCCAACAATCCAATAAAACTCTAGTTCCATCTAACACTTAAAATACACCAACACATTTCATTATTAAAGGTGGACATTAGGTTTAATGTTTTTCAGGGTATCAATATCGTTTTCATATCACAAACACTGGATTTTCAAAATTCAATGTAGTTATTAACGATAAAAATTAATAAAACAACTATTTTGTGAAGAATATTTAAAACATCAAGAATACGATAAATTTAAGACTGCTCTATTTTAATGATAAATCTGAGCATTTTTGGGAGCAATATTTCGTCTTTTAACAAATGATGTAACACCACTTTCATCCGATTGAAAAAAAGATTAATTCTAGCTCAAGATTCTTTTATAGATTAAACAAAGTCAGAACAGATGATTACATTACAATAGAATTTCTTCTAAATTTAAAAATAGAGTTTAAGAAATAAAAACAGACATCATTAGCTGAAAATCAAAAATGTTTGGAAGAATATTTTACATGTTACGACAGACCCGCATACAAACCTTTAAATAATTCCTTTAACTCACCTTTAAAATCAAAATTTTAAAAACCTATGCATAAGCAATTTGAAATAGGGTACCCGAAACAATATTGCAACATCTGTTGACGGTCCATAGGCATTTCTTGATTCAAGATTCCTAACCGTAAGACGAATTCAACATCCAAGGATTTCAATTAATTTTTAAAAAGTTAACAAAACTTGAAAAAATCGAAAATCTTATATTTGAATTGCAGGTTCATAACCAAGTGCAAAGGATTTGCTATGCTCAGCAAACAATGAGTTTCTTAGTTATCTCATAAATGTACTATTCCTATCCTAGAATGAATTTGAAAGATATTCCTGATAAAGTCGCTCAAAATTTCAGGTATAAACACTATAAGTAAATAGCAATTTAAAAATTTCGATATATCACAATTTTACCCTTAAACTAAGTAAATATTTAAAGCTCATTATCAATATGTCATTGAGTATTTTAAAATGTAAGCAAATTTTTCTATCTGTATCATTTGTATAAATTGCGAAGCTTATAAACAATAATATACAGCAAGAATAATGAACAAACATTTATTAACAGTTTTTTTTATACAAAAAGTTGAACATAGTTTTTAAAAAATTACAGAATCGACTAGTATCAGTTATGATCCTTTAAATATATGCAAAGAATACACGTAGACAAAATTTATCATTTAGAGAGTTAATGATAATATTTACATATATACATTTGAAAAAGAAAATATGCATAATACATTAACAGAAAATCTATAATAATTTCCTTAGAGTTGAAACAATTGCTAATACAACAATTTCTGACGTTATTGTTAAATTAAAAAAGGAGCCATATATCTAATCAAAAACACATCGATTTGAATTATAAAAAAACAAGCTTTAAACTTATTAAAACTACTTATTTTGCCAGCTTTTGAGAGAATTCTAATCCTTTCTCTATGAGAGAAAATTTCAGAAATTTAGCAATTTTTCTTTTTTAAAAATGTAATTTAATATCCAAGAGGCTTTTAATTCTTACATTTAGAGATTAAGATTATCCATTTCGTAACATTACTAAAAAGGGAAAACATTTACGTCCGAGCCATCCACTGCATCCATTTAGCTTACTTCTGGAAATTCAAGTTCTATTTTATTCGAAAGAATAGTCGTTAACACTAACTTTGCGTATTGCATTTACTTCAAAAGCATACTGATCCCCATGGTGATCAGGCATGGCGATCAAATACTTTTTATATTTTACTTTAGAGGATTCCCAAATGACTGTCCGGATCAGCCATCAGTCATCCTTTATAGTAAAATCGAGATGGTATCCGTGAGAATCTGAACGAGTCTTATTTAATGGAATTCATTTTCCTATATAAGGCAAGAAACGAGTAGAATAAGGAACTAATATACTTAGAAAATCAATCTTAACTTAATGGCTATTCTAAAAGGATTTAAATGGATACAGTGAAGGGGTAGTATTCTTTAAAGTATTTAAAGAAAGAAAAATGTTTCAAAAATATCTCAGTATAGCTTAAATATCTGAAATTTGAAGTTTAAAAATTAACTAAATTATAATGTAAAAGCGTCGCTTTAAAGTTCCAAATGTTATTCCTGTAAAAAATTTACATATTTCGAAACAAATATCGTGAAAGAAATGCACCAAAAAGTATATTCTCATAATTACTCGTACATAACTAAAATTATATATATTCTCATGAATTACATTCACAATGTAAAAATTCACAAAATATTTAAAAAGCACAATTTTGTAAATACTAAGTAATAAAATAAGATAAATTTGAATAATATACAATATCCAGGGGGCTTCTCATGAATTGCAAATGCTTAAATATTTATTCAGTAATGAAACTACAAATATGAAGCTTATTATTTACAATAAATTAGAGAACAATTATCCGATGTATCGAAAATGCAATATAAATAAGGATACTAATAAGTCAATTTGTCGTAAAGAACAATTGAATGGATAATTTCATTTTTTGCTAGGATGAAATTTTGTAATCGAATTTTCGTTCACTTCCTAATGAGCTGACGGTTTCTTATAGATCGGCATTCGTCAACACTTCATTAGTTTAAATAAAAGTTATCATGGAGAAGTTAAGATTTTTTGTGTAATATTTTCTGATTTTAATCGATTGATTTACTTTTAGCTCCGTACGAGAGGTGCCACCTGGTAAGGAATTTCAGAAACAAATTTAAAAATCCCTTTCTATTTATTATAAGGAAGCAAATAAAACAGTAAGAAGTATAAAATATTTGAAATACACTAAATAAAAGCGCATTTTTAAAACTTAGATACACGTGATGGAACGGATTAATATATTATTTCTGATTCAGAATTAGTTTACCGAAAATACACGGTTAAAGATCTGATTAACATAAAAGTACAAAATTTAATCAAGCACACATTCTGAGGACTTAAAATCAATACAAAGATTTAATTGTCTTAACGTATACATACAGAATAGTTAAAAATCACATAAGAGAACCTAACCCTTCATTCAATAATGTAAATGCTTTGAATTTTATGAGAACAATTCTATTTAATCGTTAAAACGAAATTTTGTAAATTACCAAGTTCTTTCATTTTTCCCTTTATAAAATGTGTGGCCATGGAATTATTTAACTACATTCAGCTATTTTAGGTAATTATATCAAATTATTAATATCAGAAATATTCTAGAAAGTGCTGGAAGCTAAAAGTCCAATGATTATGTGGACTAATTAAGTCCAATGTTCAGTTTTCAAGCTGTCTAATAAAGGCAAAAATATCCCTTATGATGAAAAGGTTACAATGAAAGGCAGGAAATATTTAGAAAGTATTTACAACATTACTGCAAGTGAAATAGCAATTGCTGCAAATATATCCCAGATGCTAATGAAATTTATGTGGTAGAAAATATTTGATAAGCACCAAACTACATTTTAAGAGTACAGCTCTTAAATTGATTACAAGAACAAATTTATATTTTATAACAATTTGTTCTCAGAGAGCATCTAAGAGAAATTTTCATTACATCTATTCTCATGAACTCATTTCATTATTTGCTAAATGGTTTCAAATGTCAAAGATCATTCAAAACAGAAACATCAAATACAAGAATTCCTTCTTTTCCAAAAGAAATCATCAATAGATCATGCTAGATATACATACTCACATTTTCCTCTAAATTAGTCAATGGATGCTTTTTTGCAATTTTATAATACCAAACGTTTTCAATGTAACATTTTCTTGGAATTGTGAAACAAGTTCAAGAAGTAATCTAGCGTTGTTTGACATTCTTCAAAAATAGTATTTTGTAGAAGCTCGGAATCAAGAAAAATTTTATGATTCAGCATAAGATCTTAAGACATTTACGAAGATCTTGATCAAATCTTTTCGCCATCGAGAGAGATCTAAAAAAAAGATTTTAATTTATGAAGAAAAGGTATAAATGTATCAATTTAACAATACTGATGACAAAATATAAATTAATCTATATCAGCATCTCATGATGGGACCAGAAAAATCAGTTTTGCTAATTATTTTGGCATCAGTTAATACTCAGTTTTCATATTATCTAATTAGATGATATTCTATAACTGGAATGGCTTTATGATTAGATAAAAGCTCTTGGAAACCTAGATATGATAAATAATCTTAGCAAACTATACTCATGAAAGAGAAAATTTTAAACTAAGTTTTAAAATACAATAATTCGATGTAGTTAAAACAAATTTAATTCTCAATTAAAAATTTAGTTCATTGAGTTTGAATTTTTGGGGTTATATAAAGAGAGGTCCATTATTCGGTCAAGCTACCTTAATCAGAATGTTCATTAATAACCCGATATCTATATATTCTTCAATTAAGGTTCATTACAAAATTTTTTTACTATTATGCTTAATACAAGGTAAAATTAAAGAAAAATGGTAAAGTTTGATCCCTTTAGCTAAACTTTTTTCATTATTCATAGAAATATATTTGAACTATATGAATATTTTTCTGAACATCAAGCTCAAGTTTCTTAATATAGAACTATCAAAAATTTAAAACTATTTGTTTCAATCTAATTGTAACAATTGATGAAACCTATAAACGTTTTCAATAATAAAAATGTATTTTATATTAAGTCATAACTTGAATAATGATATAAAAATCAAAATTATTCCGACTTACCAGTTCTTTGGACTACTGGCAATTCAATGTTATCCCCAAGAAAGTTTTTCCTGTATATACAAGATAACCTTGTATCCATCGAAGATGGGTTTGGAACTGGAGAAGAAATCATCCTATTGGCAGAGTAGGAGTTATGGTGTCAAGGAGGAAAAAAGCCTTATCTAGAATATTCTTCACTCTTGTCAACTGTGGATGACTGCTTGATTTCACTGGCTTCAGTTTTATTCATTGATGCGAAATGTAAGCATAGTAAAATTCTAACAATTATCAATACTACAAAATAAAAACTTGGTTGAAAATTTCAAGAACCTGAACTAGTTTTGCAGTAACTCATGATTGGAAACCTTTAATTTCTCGAATTACTTTCAAAATTGCTTATAAACTTCATAACAATACAAAATTAAAACTTCAAAATGGCAAGTAACCGGAATAATGCAAAGCTGTCTTCATCGTTTAGTATATAAATAAACTTAGTTACATTTAAAATGTTTCCATATTCCAATGTTTGCTTCAAATATTTCTATTTTATTTCTTAGAGATAATTCAGTGATATTTTAAGTCCATACACCAAAATCTTCTTACATTATCGCTCGTTCCTGTAACTCAAGTTCATCACTTAGTTCAATCCACATTTCCTTAGGTAAATGGCAATTACGGCGAAAGAGTTCCACTCAAATTCAATTCCATGGGTTGGCTTCTGTAAAAATTTAGGCATTAATTGTTATATTTAGGTCTTATACTCATGTTAATGAGTATCAAACCATGCAAGATTATTCTTCCAATACAGACGATAATGTTAATGCTTTTTGATTCCAGTAGATAAAAGAACTTGCAGCTATTTTACACTTGAGAAAAATTGCCATTGTATTTCCGAATTGAGGTTCTCTTAGAAATCCATGCCATAAATCTGCATGTAATTCGAAAGTTTTTCCAATGCTCCAAAGTTTATCCATTTTTGCCAGTTTAATACAATTTCAGATTTCATTTTTTGTATTTATGAATCATCGATGGTTCTGGAATCATATTTCTGCTCAGCTACACTGAACCATACCAAATAAGACCACAATACAGGAATCTTCGCAAATTGAAGCCATGAAACTAAGAATAACTATTACTACAGATTAAACATTTTTCAAAATACTTCATTTTTATAATTTATATTAACTCATTTCTGCCTATTTAGCAAATGACAAAAATTAAAAATACCTATGAATAGTAAAACGGCCCTCCAGTAGTTGAAGGAAAACTGGACCTTTGCGATGTTTTAAAGAAGAATTTTAGAATCTCGTAACACTACTTTATAATAAAATTCCTTATTTCATTTCTAGTTCTTTCAGCCTAAGATAATTTGGAAAAATTTACTAATTTCCTTAATTAGTGTTAAATATTTTTTATTTATTCCAAATTGTTTCAAAGTTGAAATTGTTTTGGAATAATTAGATTTCCAAAAATTCGTAAAGCATTTCTAGGCTCTATCTAATATATTTGCAATTTAAACATTAAGTAAAGCTCTACTTCTTATTGATCTTAAAATAATTGAAGCTTGATATATACAGTTATCATGCGGCTATTTACATTTCAAATAGGGAGAGGAGTGTTTGGTGGCATAGAATTCCGAATTCATTCGAGATCAACTGTTCAGTTCATGCATGCTCATTTTGTATTTGTGATTGTGATAAAACAAATATTCTAAGGGTTGGGGCAACATTACTTTTCGTCAAAAATTAAGATTTATAATAGAAAACGAATAATGAAGATTTAAAAATTGTTTAATTTCGATCTTTGAAATCGATAAAATTCTAGAACCATAAAAGAGAATTTGGATTCGAAGTGTCAGATAATTAAAATCTGTTTTGAAATGATGTTTAGATGGTTATTTTTTTATGAAATCTATTTGAATTCCGGAAAAAATTAAATAGAAAATATTTTTAATGAAAGCGCAATTAAAATCTATGAAGTTGAAAAGTATTAATTCTGAATTTTCATTAGTTGAAGTGAGTTGATACTTTATTTCCTTGCAAGAATTAATGCCTCGTTAGTTTTCCCAAAGTCACACTTAAAATATCTAAGTAGACGAATGTTACGAAAAGAAATTCATAATCATGCATCTAAAATGAAATTGCGACAGTTTTGAGAATCCTAATTTCCATTTTAATGACTCAAATTTTTCGGGAAAGTGATTTTATTAAAGTACTTTTTTTCAATTATTTGAAATTGCAATATTTCTATGAATTAAGTGACAAATGGTACATAGAAAATAGTTCTAAACGTTCTAAGTAAATGTGATTATGTTGAATTAATCTAAACGACATTAGATATAAATATTGCGCTTAAGAATTTTTAATGACTAAAGATTTAAGCCAAGACGAATTTAAGATTTTGAAGCAAAAAATTGAAATTCGTGTCGTGTCATTTTTCATATAAACAGTTGATTTCCAAACCAGAGGCAGTTAATTTTAAAATTTTATAAATTAATGAAATTCGCGTTTATACCCTACCCTATAACATCTGATATTCAATAAAATCAAAGGTCGCCATATCCTTTGCACATCTATTCTTAATCATAATGCTCCATCTACATTAACAGCAAATATTTTCTTTGGGACTTAGCTCAAAATTAGATCCTGGACATCTTCGTTCTACTAGATAAATTCTAGAAAAATGTATAAAAAACTAACCGTTTTCAGTACAAAGTTACGAAATTACAAAATCTAAAACTATTTGAAGAAACTTCTTGATCTGTGTTCTCCGCTATTCTAAGATGTAAACTGGAAGCACCCAATCAGTATTAATTTAGCCATCTATTCGGAGAAAGCATCCGATTCCACTTTTGTTCCAAATAGTTTAAGCTGAAAATTTAGAGCATTGTAAATTCAGAAAATACACTTTTAAAATTGGAATGGTGTAAGAAATTGCTTGATCACGACTCTTAAAATTTAGACACGGTAATAACAGAAAATGAAAAACATTTCCCAATTTCCATTATTACTACTTTCTTGTCATTGGCTGGGGGGGGGGGGGGCGGTATAAAATCGGAATCTAAGAAAAAATATTTTTAAACATCCATCGGTTGATTTAAAGCTAATTTGTGCAACAAGGAATATTTAAGTAAAAGATGTCAAACTTGTTACAACTATTCGTTTAAGCATCCTTGGTTCGTATCCGATTTCAAAATATACAAAATGATTTGTAGCTTATATAAAAATAGCATATTACAAAAAAAATTGAAATTCTCAGCAAATTTTCTAAGTGATAGGAAAAAAAAATTAAATCAAACCACTTAGATTTTAAAACAAAACATTCTAATCAGACAATTGGTTGTAATTTATATTAAAAGATGCTATTTCATAAACAACTTGATAACTATCGCAAAATGAAAATTTAATTTTCACCTTGACAGTTTAATATTATATATATATCGTTTACCTATACAAATGATTTAAATAGAAACAAGCGAAATTCATTTTCTTTGCTATTAAAACAAATTCCTTCAAATGATATTGATGGTTTATCCCATTCATATTAACCAACCCCTTAAAAGCAAAGCTAGCAATTTGACTAACCTACTATGCTTTCGAAGCACAAATTGATACAGGAACATTGATAAAACTGTTTTTCTTGCAATCTTATTTTCAAAAAATATTACAAATGTCCTGACAAGCTTTTGCAATTAACTTTCAGAAATCAATATTTCTTTTAAAAGAGGGAAGAAATTTTATTTGAGAAACCCCACAGAACTGCGAGACCATTGATATTTTTTCAAGCAGCTGAATGATTAAAAACTCTTAAATCTATTCAGTATATAAACGAAAACCCTGTCGAAGATATTTAAAAACTGGTTTTCATACAGATCAAAATGTAGCACTTCGAGTAAAAGAATATTCTTTTTCAAAAAGGTCTAACCAAAAGAAACCAAATGAAAAATTGCTTCTTTGAGTAATGAATCAATACTATTACTTCTGCACACTGAATACATTACTCAAGGCTAATATATACATCTGCCCTCCACTATAACGATCCGCAATTCTCACGCTCTAATCAAATCATTAGCACGTTTAATAATACTCATTTCATTTCTTACCAACTACAATCATACAATAGGCAAGCCATTATTCTATGACACACACACCACGACCGGCAGCCTTTAACTCCATACACACGCAGCCATTACCCACACTCCACGACCGTCCCAATTCCCTCCACACAGCCATTACCCGCTCTCCTCGACCGTCAACTTTTCCCTCAATACACACACAGACACTACTCATACGTCTCGATTCACAATTTACATTCCACACACGCAATCATTACCCAAACGCCACGACCGACAAAATTCCCCTCAATACACCCACATCCATTACCCACACTCCACTATCAGCAATCTTTCCGTCCATGCACACACAGCCGTTACCCACACTCCACGACCGACCAAATTTCCCTCCACACACACACACACTCAGCCCTTACCCACACGCCACGACTTGCCCCCTTTCC
>JAOUZG010039019.1:1119388-1147260 GCA_026289955.1 Argiope argentata | reverse complement strand
ATTACCCGCACTCCACAACCGGCAACTTTTCCCTCCACACACACACAGCCATTACCCGCACGCCTCGATTCCAAATTTACATTCCTTACACGCAACCATTACCCATACGCCACAACCATCAGCCTTTCCCTACACACACAGCCATTACTCACTACGCCACGATCCTAATTTACCCTTCACATACACCCGCACAACTCGACGCACAATATACATTCAACTCCATTAAGCCTAAACTGACTTCCAATACTCTCCAAACGTTACAAACGATCAAACAGGCGCATCCCGTGCAATACCCACTTTAGTGACCTACAATCTTCCATCGCTAAAACAGGCATGATATGCATCTGAAATCACCAGATTTCCCTCTACTATTATTTATAAACACGATTTTAAATGCTCAATTTTCCAAACGCACCGTACGAGAAAATTCACCACGAATACTTATGACAATTTTCTCTACAAACAATGCCCACAAGTCAGCGGCTTAGTACTTAATGAAGTGCTGTCAAATAATACTACGATACTACTTGAGGATTTGCAAGATCAAATATTGTTAAATTAAGCTAGACAATTGTGACGAGAAGCAAAAGAACCTCTATCAAGTTCTTGCATGACATTGAATTGGCACATCGCTGATCTCCATGCATTTTAGAATACTATAAACAATTTGCAATTAATATCTCTTCAGATGTGAAACAATCATAACGAACTCGCCTGTAACAAGCAATTTGTATGCAAAGGAATTCCTAAAAAACCACATAAAACCATAACATACATTTAACATTATAAAAGTTAACACATTAGATTTTGTTTCGCATCCTGTACCTAGATTTATTCATTTGTAAGAATGACTGATTTCTATCCCATCAGAGCTTTGGAAACGATCTAAATTATCCATTAGGAGTGGAATTATAGCATATAATGGATTTGTTTAAAAGCAAAAGCAGTAAATTTATCAATAAATCAAACAGTAAATTTATCAATAAATTATAATAACCTCACAACATAAAACTTGTGCAAAATAATTACCAATTAAAAATAAGTTAATGTGTTAAAAATAAGTCTTCATTTGTTATGTTCGATTTTAAGGTAAATAGTTCGAAACAAATTTATAAAAACATCAAAAAACCACATTAAATATCTTACCATTTGCATTTAATATCGCAGGCCAACAAACCTATTTTCCCTAAATCCATTGCCTTTCCTTTTTCCAACTAAAATCCGATCATTAAAACTACAGTTTGCTGGATAAGGATTTAAAAACTTTGTTTTTCAAAAATATGATTTCAAAATCTCCAATTTCGTTGAAACTAGGACAAGTTTTGAGTTTTAAGGAAAAATTAACTGTTGGATCGTTATAAACATAAATGTGCATAAATTGCTCTATCTATATTCGATAAGAATTGTTTTCTTTTAATACTTTCATTTATTCCGGAAAATTTCATAGAATTTGTCCTGATTAAGGACTAATACAATAAGTCTATACAATGTAAAAAGTTTATAATACAGATCTTATTGCATGCATTTAAGAATGAAATAAAAGTTTTCAAATTCAAGGATCTAATAAATTTCAACGTTAAAGATTATATCATTCACGCACACGAATTGTATACAAAAATCGGTTTTCATATTGTTTAATATGTTTCGTATAATCATTGCGTTCTGCTTGGGTGCTCCATTTTATACATTTCCCGAAATATATCCACGTTTTGTATTGACTTTCCTCTTCTGTTTCAAAGAACAGCGATTTAGACAACCGGGATCAAAAATCTGCATATTACAAATCATTAATAATCAAAGGCAGATTCCATTATCAAACCTTTTAAAAAAGAAATTAGTATATTCTCAATATTAAGCTAAAAATCAGCATTAACTACTAATATCAGTACTTTCCATTAAGGAGGAGTTGCCTAATTGCATATCTGAAAATGGGTAGTTAAATAAATCGATCAACTATTTAATACTTTTCATTTAAAACAAAGTAATGAAGAAAAAAGAACGGAGATATCCGTTTAAGAAGTTAGATTTAAAAATTACTTGGTATAAAAAATTTACAAATATTTAGGGCAACTCTTATCAAAATTGAATCAGAAAGACGACAAATATTAAGTTAGGGTCAAGCCTTAAAGCATTTTATTAATACAGAACATTACGATAAGGAATATGAATGCAAAGGATTTGACGGTTTGATTTTACTTGATAAAAGATGCAAGGACGGATAAATATGGATTTTATCTAATTCAAGAAATTGAAAATTTTATTTAATGGTAGGTCAGTGTCAATTAGAGGTGATTTATAACCAAGCCAAAGATTATCTTGTTGCTTAAGAGTAATTTATGTCAAGATGTTGAGAACTTGACTAACATCAAATAGCTGATTTAATCATAATTACTGCCATCGTTAATAGTAATGAATAAGTTCTATAATAAATGCGATATTACTGAGAAGAATTTCAAAATTTTTTGGAAAAAAATTCAATTATAAGAAAAATTTGCAGATTCAAATTTAATAGCTTTATGGTTCGAATCGGAAATGCTTTAATTTTCTAAAACCGAGTGGCATGAATGTTAAAAACGGAAGTTGAACATTTTAACAACGACAAAAAAATTGTTAGAATTTTCACAATATAATCTATTTTGGAGATAAGTTTGATCACCACATAAGAACGGGCTTTGAAAACATTTATGTTAACGTTTTGCTTATTTCATTTCAATATCGACTAAAATTCCAATGTATCCAAACTATCAGAATTTAAGTTCCTTTTCAGTTATTTTTAGCTTGATATTTCTCATGCAGAGTGATGTATTTCCTATCTCGTAAATTAAAGCCTACCTGAACTTTTTATTTTTAAAACGTTTTGTAGCTTCCAACACTTCCAATCCAAGCCTTCTTTTATTAGCTCACGAATTTTATTGCCTTATTTAAACCTCACAGTTCAATTCCCTTTTTACATTCTCTTTTTCTGCTTTCTATATTTTATACTAAGCATTTTTGTTTACGACAGTGATAACAATTCTGTATAAACCTGATTTGGAACTAAAAGTATTGATCAAATTTAAGCGAATAGGTAGTCCGGTTCCCCCAAGAAAAATAATTTATTCAAACACATCGGAATTTCTAAATCTATTTAGTATCCAATATCAAGAATAAAAAATACTTTTAAGTAGCCTGTTTTAAGCCTGTCTTCACATATACATATGAGTTCATACCTTTATTACATGTATTTAATTTGTTGTTTTTATCGCATGAACTAAGATACTCGACAAATTTAAATATATAAATATTTATTCAATAAATTGTGTTTACTTATAAAATGCCAATGCCGACAATCAAAAGTAACTACTATAGGATTTGTTTATAGAATTATACTATTAAAATCTACTTTAGTTGGGACTCCCTGTCGCAATTTCGCAATCCATTGAAATTTATTATTAATCCCTTGAAATTTTGTTCAACTACAAGGAGAGCCCTTTTCTTATCAATAGATATTAAGCGCGTTAATTTTATTCCGTTCCTATGCTTTTCACTTAATTTCCACGTTTTAAAAATTATCAAGTATATTAAAATATTTATTTCAACCTGTTTATCGATAATTAAAAGTTAAAACCTTCTATATTTGATCGGCGAAGATTTCAAGATATTGTGGACTTACTGATCATGTTCCAATGAGAGGAAATAGCTAATGAAGATTTCTGTGCTTTCAGCTTAAATTGACAATGCATGACATCTAAAGCAAGTGGGTTTCTTTGAGATTTTATCTAGCAAATGATTTAGAAACAAATTCTTCGTATCTATAGAGCAATAATTTTACCAAAACTTCACTATGGTTGCAATGTCTATGGTTCCACTAGATGCAGCATTCTCCAAAAATTGGATACTGTCCATCATATGCTGCTCTTTGATTGTGTTATAGGTTATTCAGAGCATCCTCTGTACAAATTTTGTATATAGAATGTAGTAAACCTTTCCATTATTATTTAAAATTTTATCAAACCCTGGTCATTTTTATTATAATTTTAATCAGTCAATTTTTGCAACACGTTCAGGCTGCTGAACTATCATTAATAACGTCATTCTTTCAGAGAAAGGCTAGCTAAGTTTCGGAACTGCATATCAAGGTAAAAACAGTTTCTGAACATCTACAAAGCACCCAGATATCTTATCAACAAATGATTTCTGACCATCAAATATATCGTCAATTTAAACCTATTTTTACACATGGCTCTAAAAGCTCTGGTCATACTTGTATCGCTTGTGTTATTTACAATTCCACAATAGCTTATTCAATTCATTCATGATCCATTTTTTCGGCAGAAGCAACTGGTGTTTTAAAAGCTTTATCGGTTATTTCCGATTGCTCTGCAGATAGCTGCATAATTTACACCGATTCATGGATCATTTTGGAATTCTTATCTTCGCACTTTTGAATCCATCTTTTGATTTCCAAAGTTTTAAACTTGTATGACAGACTTATCTGTAAGGATTTGCATATTATCTAATACTCGGCCCCAGCGCATATGGGAATTCCAGAAATGGAAAAGGCTGATATGGCAGCTAAACTGGCTACTACTTTTTTTGTCAGCAGATTCCTCATTCTGATTACAATATATACGTTGTAATTTGCATTCTAAATGCCAAACTGAATGTGACGCACAAATTCGTAGTAAGCTTCATAGAATTAAGCCCACAATGGATTTCTGGTCCACTTTATACAGCCGAAATCTGGATACAATTTTAACTATGTTGAGGATTGGGCACACTATTTACCCACTAATATTTGTTGATGGTGAACCCAGAAACCTTTTGCTCAATGTGCAATAGTCGTTTGTCTGTTTTACACATTCTTGGAGTACCCACAATTCTCTGTCCAATGTCTTGCATTTTTAGAGGTCTCAACATGAATGGGGCAAGTTGCTGCCCAAAACACGCATGTTTGTCTTTAGTTTAAAAATATTTCTTTTAAAATCATATAAGCATTAACCGCACTTTTTAGCACAATACTATACCTTACATCCTTCTTGCGCTTTTTCATGACTCAGATTCAAGTTTAGACATTTGGTTCTTGTAATCATTCCGTATTTTGATTTTATTATAAATTGATAAATATTTTAAACTTAAGAATGTGGCGCAGCTTAGCCAATAATGTCTTTTGTGCCATAAAACCACAATTCAAAACAAAATATTGCAAAAATACTACTTGTTAATGAATTTCTCCAACCCAAACTTGAAAGTAAAGGCATTGTGACTTGAGTACCGGATAGATAGACGTTCTGTCGCCTGGTCCTCTTATATTACATCGGCAAGATACTGGATCTGAAAAGAGATTGTAAAAATTAAAATGATAGATTTAAATTTCCAAGAATCAGTTTACTGAAAAATGCTACAAATGTTAAAGCAATTCAAAACGTGATTTGTTATTTTAAATATAAAAAAGTAATGTCATCTAAATTCCAATAAAAAATAATCATGTTAAAACAAAGGGGTATCTTTCCCCAAAAAGCTTGTTAGCGGAACACGCTCTAACAAGCCTGAATTTTCTCTTCCTTGGAATTTATTTTCTCCTGCTGCTGCTACTAAACTTCCTCGCGACATAATCTGATTATATTTGTCTACCAATTACATTGCCTAAGTATATTTTTGTTTATCCAAGAAAATACCTACAAGGCCTCTAATATGTGGATTTCCGTAGGGCTTTTTGTTGCTTATGGCGACTTGGAGCTTTCAGTTTCAAATATTTAATAATTTGATGAAATACTCTTTGAAATCCTTACATTTCCTTAACCTTATAAAGTGTTTAATAAATTTTAAGTTTTATAAATTAGTTAGATATTCACAAATACAGTGCCCAGAAAATTCATTACATGTTGCAGCGATAGATGCAGCAACATTCTAGCATCTTTCAATTACTTTCACCTTATTTAACAAATTACTTTACCATGAATTTTTCAGATTTACTTTTAAACCACTAAGATTTAGGGCAAAATAAACGTAAAAAAACTGAAAATTCAATTAAATTCATTAAAAAAATTTGTAATGTTATTTAGATATATAATTCTACTTTTTATGGGGAAAATATTCTTTGTGTTCTTATAAATAGTGTTCTAAAAATATAGTCCCATTGCGTGGATATCAGCCGGATGTAAGCGATACTTTGAAGTACCGTCAGTAAATAAAGGATTAAAATGCAATAAAATAAAGCTGAATCCTCATCGACTTAATTTCTTAAATATCGAGATTGAAGAGGTAATGTATTTTCATACAAAACAAAAATGACATTTTAAGCGATGCTTCGTATCAAATTTATCAACTAAATGTCCAAATATTCCTGAAATTTAACCCTTTACATTAGGAAAAGTAATTTGATACAAAATACTTCAATTATTCCAAGGGCTTGTTTATTCCTCTAAAAATAATTACATATATTTATTTTAAGTTGAATCCCCCCCCCCCCCAATCAATCTACATTTTACCACTCTGTAGGCATTTTTAAAGAATTAAATATAATTTCAAAATGATGCATAGTCTCGAATGTTGCACGAGAGGAATCATTCGAGGGAAAAGGGTAAAATTATAGTAAGTCAAGTGACTTGTCGATTCCCGGCCACCCTTTCTGTGTATTAATTACCCAAAATTCACAACCGAGAAACATTGCAAATTTATGTACCAGACTGAACTATCAAATCAACGAAGAGTAACGGCCGGCAAAAACCAAAAATTTTGGACTTATTAAATGCACCTCTTATCGCGATTCATGAAGCATGAAAACCAGCTTTCAATACCCCGTGGTCTGGATGGTATTGCTAATAGAATGGAGCATATCAGCAAACATATGCATTAAATACGTTTCATTTTTCTTTTTTCTACGGCTTGCATCCATCTCGCAAACTGTCAACCAAACATGAAGGAATATTACTTTTATCCCAGGAAAGCACTGCAAAATGCAAACTTTGCGATTCATAATATGCAAACCTCAGTCTTTAGAACAAATCTTAACCACTTAGATAGTAAAGAAAATAAATCAGCTAACAAGATAGCGCCTTCTATTTTATGAATATTCTCTTATTTTGTTTCAAATGGAAATCCATCCAATACTTATCTATATATTCGAAGTAATTTTCACATAGAATTATAATCATTATGAATGGTTTATTTTTAGCTTACAGCCATCAAAATTCAATAAATCGATGCACGTACGGCATACGGGCAAAACTGTTAAGTGGTTAAACTCGAAGGATTCGATTGAAAGTTTCAGATATTGTATTCTTTCGTTTCTTGCCTGACAAAAATCAATTTAAAGACGCTGAATGCGATTTCAAGGGTATTCTTTATATGAAATACTTAGTATCTCAAATGAAAATATAAATATTCATGAAGAATATTCACGAAAGAATTTAATACTTCTGTAACGGCAAGGTTCGGGAAAATGTCTTGAAGATTCAGGGATTGAATGGGTAGATATATTCAAAACACAACATTATATTTTAAATTCTCTTTCTTCGTTCCAAGCTTTCGATAAGCATATCATGTAAACGATGCTTCAATACAATATTTGTGCTTAATGAACGAGAATAACTTTATTAAATTATAAATTAAAGGACGCAAATATCAAAATTTATACGATTCGATGCACAATTCAAATACGTCATTTTCAATTATGAAACATTACAAAATTTTATTTGATAAATTTTAAGATGCCGAAAGCTGCAATTTCCATACGTGGACAGTTATCAGAACAATCTAGCTTTAAATAGTTTTTTTTTCCATTTAGAAAAATTGAAAGTGCCTTTTATAGAGCAGACTAAATTTTCCAATAAAAAGAATAAAATTAATAAATATCTGTTCCTTCCATAGAAACTTGAAGTTTAAAGTAATTAAAATTTTTAATTAAAGTCGCTTCTATATAAAACATTTTTTGTAAACATGTATTTTAATAAATAAAGATTATCACAGTAATAATGATTATCACAAAATTAGTGAACAAAAAAATTGAATGTATATAAAATACGCAAGCAAATTAACTTACCTTGTTATTATATGATAATTGAATGCAGAAAGCTATTTCTATCTTACAAATAATATTAAATATCTGGTATAGCAAGCAAAATAAAGCGAGAGCAAAAGTATCGCAGTACTTTCTAATTAACTAACACCGAAGAAAACAAACATTATTCACAATGTTTAAAGTTCTAGAAAATGGTAGAAAAAAATTCCTACACTCTTGGAAAAGAGTTTCAAACGTAAATGATTAATGATATAGTTTCCTCAAGTAATAAAAGGAAAAGGTTTAAGAAAGACAATGTATTCTTCTTCTAATAATTTGTACGAAAATTGCCGCTTCGAAGACGTGGAGGTCTAGAAAGTTTCTAGTTGATTTGACATTTGGATTCAAACTAGTATAAGAAGTGCATGCTAACGCACTAGAAGAATTAAATTATTTCAATAAATGTAGTAAATAACATTAAAGAAAATATTTAGTCTTTCAATTGATTTACTATTGAAAATCAATCGATTCTCGCTATGAGACATGATATTCTAGGAACATATGATCTGCCATCCTTTTAGTAAGATGTATCTTTACATGTTAACATCGGATATTTTTTCCCTTCAGAAGTATCAAAAGTCCTTCTTGCATCAGCAAAGACTTAAATCAATAATTCTATGTTAAGACCACCAGGGATTCAAATTTTAATAGATCAACTGTATTTTTGGTGAAATATCTGATCATAACTTCTTTAAACAGAGCTAAAACAGTATTCTACAATTTTAAACTTAAAGTATAATTTATTCCCATAGATAATCAGTGTTTCTACTTTTTCATTGAATGACATCTTTAGAATCTCGACTTCGAGATCAGTGGATTATGGATTGGAATCTTTGTTCCGTCGAACATATCCTTTTTGGGAAAAACTAAGTCATAAAAAGTCTATGGAAAGTCAAAACTTCTTTGCTTTACTAAGCTTTGAGAATAGATTAAAAGCCCACAAATCTCAATCATTTGAATTTAGTTCTTAAATGGAACTCTTTTGAAAAAATTATGTAAGCAGTCCTAGTTAAATGCTTTGTTGATTTCAATATGAGTGACTGAAAATTATAGATTTGATTAATCTAACTGCTATATTGCACAGTTTTTATTAAGACCAAAATTAATAATAAGACTTAATAGCAAGAAATATCTCAAATCAGAATGGTAATGAATAGGCAGAGAAAGGAAACATAATAATTTCTAGCACACTTAGAGTTGGGTTGGCAGAGCATCTATCCAGCGCTCCATGTTGGTTTGTGCAATATGAAGTTTTAATTACATTAAGATCGTTCGTTACATTTTTAAGATTGTAAATTTTAATTTGTAGTTAAAAAATTGTTAGTCATTATAAACTGTAGTCGCAAATTTTTTCAAGTTGTAGTTAGCTACATTTAGTACCTATTATGATGGGCATAGATAACAAGTAAGAAATTAGCTACTATTTTTAAAATAAAAATTCTTATAAATACTGGCGAAATCTATTCACTATTCCTTCTTCCCACGTCTTTTAAAAAGTAATAAAACAGTTTAAACTGGGTTTTTTAAGGAGTAGGTCATGCCTTGATTTAAACTAAAAAGTCTTTACGATTAAGAAAAATATATACTGTATTTGGTTTTTATTGCTCTAAATTTTTCACGTAAAAAATATCCTTTGATTTTTTTTCATTAATGAATTTTTTCCTTATATTTTTTTGTTATTTTGTGTGTGAAATGAATTAGTAAAAATCTTTGAGGACTTCTATTCCTTTTATTTAAAAAAATGGTCTAATTACGAGCTTTCAAGCCATGCAAATTCAATGCAACCAAGCCATTTAATTCAGCTCTATGAATAGAATTATTGGTACTTACGCATCAGACCGTCCAACTTTATCACCAAATTCGAAGTCGTCGCCAATGAGTTGCTAAACCACCAATTATGGCAATCCGGCAATGGTGTAATCCGTTGATCTTTAACGCCAAATTTAAATCCGTCGCCAATGAATTACTAAATTTTTGGCGATCTTTGGCGAAGACGGTCTAATACGTAAATACCGAATTCTTTCTATTTTACTAATATCTTGATATTTCCTTCCAATTTATAAATTTTGATCTTTTTTAAAAAATGTTTTCCATGGATCTTTTTTCTGAGTTTCGTATCACCCTGCATATGATTTTTGCGTTTGAAATTTCAACATTTGTTGCATAAATTTCTCTAAAATGTAAAATCATCAAATATAAAATCAAATCCCTTACAAACTATACTGTCAAAAAATTATTTACTTAAAACTATTTGATAATCTTAAAACTTTTGAATTACCAATACAGTTGTATATCTAAAGACTATGAGTTTTGCCATTTGTCAAGTTTTAAGAAATTTATTCTGGTTTAAGTATTCAAAGGATGCAATTCGTGTAATCTTTACCAATAAACTACAATGTTTCACCTTAAATTGTTAACTTGGTTTAGGCCTTTTAAGAACGTACTCTTAAACAATCGTTTTTCTTAAAAGTGCACTGATTCAAGTTAAACTGACTGATTTTATTAAGGTTCCTTATAGACCTACTTTTTAATACCTTTTCTTTAGACATTATGTTATTAAGCAATTATCTGTTTAAACTGAAGTCGCATTTTTAACTTATAGAATATTTACAGATGAATACGAATTGCACATTGAGCGTACATCAAGCTTTTGTGCATGGCAGATCTTCTGTGGAAACGAGAATTAAACTGATGACTATGTGTTCCCGATGCAGGTATATTACAATCAGGCCACTACAGTCCAAGCATTATATCAAAACTGTGATAGTAATAAGTAAGTTTTCATTATAAATCCCTTTTAAACATATTGAGTTGATTATTTTTGATTGATTTAAAATGAAGTTCCTTTGGATCTTTTATATACCATAAAGACATTTTCTCTTTTCATTTAAAATATTTGCTTCTTTTAAATAAATATTTTACTATAATAAAGCCTCTGTTAAATAAAATTATAATAATAAAACCTTTGATTATTGTAATAAAGAAAAATCACTATGTCTATTTTTATTCAAATATTAACCCTCTTTAATTTCTGAAAATACCACGATAAATTAATAGCAGAATAAAACATCGAAAAACAGCATTCCATTTTCTAGACATTCTAAATATTTCAGATCGTGCTGTTTTTTGTTTTTCTGGTTAGCTTTTTAAGAAATTTAATCTCATCATCTAACTTTATCCCGAGCTATGCAAATGAAATTCCGAGACGAATTCTTTAGAGTCTAGTCACAATTTAGGTAATGAAGATAATTTCACAATTTCACAATGTCGAGTAACGACTTAAATTATGACATTTTCGTCAGACTTTGCATTCCACACTCTGTATTTTTTTGTAAGAAAATACTCTAGAAAGTATGTGATTAATACAAATGTATTACGTATGTAATACATTTTATTACATACGTAAATGTATGTTTCATGCAATAGGAAAATTACACATATCAAAAAATGAAAACTTCTCGAATCTTATTTCTTGTCTTAGAAATTAGCTGATTCCAGCAACTTATGAAGGGAATGAAATTATCTGATATTTTATCTGTAGTTCCAAAAATAGAATCTGAGTGTTCTTAATAACTTCATTGATCTTTTATCTGGAGGTTTCAAATTCCTTACAAAAATATGAGTTTAATTTGAAGTATATGTCAACTAAGTATATACTATATTTGTAATCATTTATTTAAACCAAAAAACATCACAATTCTTTTCTTATATTTTAGAATGAGTTATAAACACGTTGTATATCATACATATTTTTTTAAATTTCAAAAGTTTTACGTTTTAGGAAATTTATTTATATAGAGCTTTTTTATTAATACAACGTAATAAATGGGAGTATTTTTACTATTTTAATTATAAAATCAAGTTCTTTTGCCACATTATTCTGAATATTTTTCAAAGTTTCTATCTTTTTTCTCTAGATTAAAAATATCTATAAGACACATCAAGGGAAAATTTAAAGCTTTTGTATTTTCTTTAAAAGAATATTGTTGACAAATATCTAAGAACAATTTTAATTTAAAAATAAAATGCTATTTAATTACAATTCATGTTCCTCTATTCGTTATTTCACTAACATTGTAAATGAATCATTGCACACGTCAATGATTTTTTATTCAGCTGAAGCACTAAAAATCATTTCGAAAATATTAATGAACCAAAGTTGTCTTTGAACGCCCGTGTCTGTATGAAGAAGACGCAATTATCATAGAGATAATTTTTCACAATAATTCAAGTATTGCTATATTCAGGATCGATTTCGTTTATTGTACTTCGCTAAACGAAGATAAGCAGAAAGATGAGTTATTACTTTCTACAACCATGAAGAATCTGAATTGACCTACCTTGTTATTAAATGTAAACATCTCGTACTTTTAACTTTCTTCTCGCCCCCTCCTTTTTTTAAACTAAATATCTCCTTACTAATGAGCAAAAACACGGAGAGCTTTCAAATCCCATATTAAACAATAAATTCTAAGGGGTGGGGGTTGTTTGTCTCTACATTTAAGTTAAAAGACACCTAGTGAGAAGCACTTGTTCAGTAATTATTTCAAAGCAATGCTAAACAATTGTAAACGGAGTGGTAAAAAGCAAAACAATTGTAAATGGAGCGGTCAAAAAATTTCACTCATTCATCGAAGATGTAATGAGTCATTGCAAAAAATTAAATAGAGCTTTAAATAAGCTTTACAAACTTTTAGTCTTCAAAAAACATGTTTCCTATGTTTACTTCGATTTTTTATAAGTATTAAATCGAAATCGAATCGTATGTAAACGAGTGTAATCAAAAATGGGGGGAGGAGATTTTGATCTGATGGGAAAATGAAAAAAAGTTTTTGTGTCGGAATTTTTCAAATATTAGCCACTAGGTTAGATTATTCTCGAAAATTACTGTTTGAAGCTTTTTGCTTTTTTTGAAGTATTCACAATCAGTTAGATAAAAGAGTGAAAAAGACGAGACACCTATACGATTCAAATCACAAATATCTGACTTTTCTTATTTTTGAAAGTAATAAAAGCAAACAAGATGATTTTTTTCTACACAGAATAGATGTTATCTGGAGATAAAAGAGGAAAAACATTATTTTAGTACTCTTGTAGTTTCCAAATTAATCTGCTGTTCAATAAATATTGAAAATTTTATTTATATGGGGAAAAATGCAACATTAGCTTTCATATTTTTTCCAATACAATAATTTTTCATACTTTGTCTCTTGTTACATTTGAGAAGAAAGATAAAAAGCGTTTTTATCTTGCATTTAATCCTTTGCACTCCGATGGTACCTCTGAGACACCATTCAAGACGGTGCATCAGTTTGGCGTTTTATTTATTTATTTCCAAAAATTTAATTGTTAAAAACGTCTACATAATGGTTAAGAGATGTAGATTTTTTCAAGAATTTGTATTAGGTGAATATTTTGCATCTAATTATTTCTCGAAGTGCGAGGGGTTAAAATAAACCAAAACTAATCCTTTTGTCATAAAAATATAAAAACAAGTAAGGAAATATTCATTACAACAGAAATATAAACAAAATGTGGCTAATTAGACTTAAAATTTCAATCTTTAAAAAAACCTTTGATATATTAATTAATGAATCTGATAAAGAAATTTAGTCAATATAAATATTTAAAAGTATAAAAGGAAACATCTTATGAATGTCATTCAGGTCAAAATAACCGGTAATAATAATCAGGTCAAATCAGGTAATAATAATCAGGTCAAATAATAAATGTAAAATATTTTTGAACCAAAACACTCTTACTCTTGGTGATCACTTCAAATTTTAAAATGAATGTGATTCCCTTTTTTCATTCACTGAGCAATCTGGTTTTATTGAACTGACATACGTGTCAAATACTTCTTTTACCATTTATATTCAAATATTGATTTGAAATATTCGTTTTCATAAAAGGGATTCCATTGAGAAATAGATGTCGGAACATTAATAGACATGAAATCTTTTAATTACCTGGAAAAAGAACATATTTATGCATATTATTTGTCTTATTTAAAAAAGAGCAATTTAAATTAAACTAGTCCTTTGAAAATAACTGCGATTATCTGTTAACATACTTTGGGGCTTCTGTTAGACGTTGCGGAACAAAAAGATTACGAATACTTTTAAAAAAGTAATGAAGCCCAGTCAAAACACTCGAAAATCTCAGTTACAATTAAAAATATATTTAATTTGCCTATGTCTGACTCTAATATTTGTCATATAGTTTTTCTTTAAATAAAATTGCAAATTTATTTGATCCAATATACTTTATGTAATAGTTTGCCTTTAAAATTATTTTTTTCAATAAAGGTTATAAGCTTTGAAGATTTTCCAAAATGAAATTATAATTTAAAAAACAGTAGGTCTTTCAATTTTATTTTAACAATGAAAGTGATAATTGCATAAAATGTCTGATATATTGTTTGAACGAGAAAAATTGTCTACAAGCAAGAATCTTTTAAGTAATCAGATGAAGTTCTCCCACACTTTTAAAGTTTTAATTCAATATGTTAGAACTTCGTTTATTTAAAAACACTGTTTTGGTCGATAATCATCTGTGCCAACTTTAAATTTTTTGTGATAGCACAAAATATTCTATAATTGCAAAATGGCGATTTTAAATAAACAACGAAATCTAATGTTGTTGTTTTTTCGGAGAGCCATATTCGTAGTAGTTTTTCAAAAACATTTAATGGAATCTGTATATCTAAACGTAGAATAAATAAGGTAAATAAAAAAGGATAAAAATCTATAATTATTGCGGTTCGCAGTGACATTGTGTCAAAGTCCCGGCTTCGGAACGGAAGGGTTTCAGGCTCGAGACCTAATTTCATCGAAGAACCAACGTGTAAGCGAGTCTGAGTCATGTTAAATCCGTCGTGGTCAAACATCCTCCCGCTGCTGTAGTGTGGAAGTTTGGAAAGGGTACCAACTCAGACGTCCTCATCGTCCTCTGACAATGGTTCAAAAGGGTGATGTTCGTCCCCAAATAGCTCTAGTGCTACTTTAAAACGGAGCGTTAATGTAACCAAACTAGAATTATCGCACCCTACTGAAGCTTGAATCTTTTTTATATTATAATTTTTAATAAATGGAGGGTTTGTAATGATAGTGGTATAAGTCATTTTTTTATTATTATAAATCAATGTATCATAATACTATGTTATTCTGAGACGTAAATTTTAATTTAATAATATTTTCGTTACCTCGTGAATCTAAACATAGAAATTAAATTGTGCATTAGTTACACTTTTAAACGGTTTTATTCTTCTGAAAAAGAAACTTATGACACTGTAACTTGAACCATCCGTATATTCTTATATTAAAATACAGTCAACCAACTCAACAATCTAGCATAGTATCATTAACCCTTTTCAATCCGAAAAATAATTAGATGCAAAATTATTCACCTAATACAAAGGTTTGTTTATTGCTATGAAAAATAAATATATATAATTCTTTTAAGTCGAATTTCTTAGAAATTTAATCTACGTCTGTCAACCATTATGTGGGCGATTTTAACTATTAAATTTGAAAAATAAATAAATAAAACATCAAAATGATGCATTGTCTTGAATATCGAGATCACACTCGACATCGAACCGCGAAGGATTAAATTGCTCTGTTTTAACTGTGAGTAAAAATAATAGTGATTTGAATAGCAAAGAAAAACGCAGTTGTTTTGCAGTGTCTCTTAGATAGGACATTTAGTATTTCCAAGAAACAAAAAAATATTGCAATATCCGATGACATGCGAATATATAAATATATCTACTTGATATCGTCTCTATTTGATCTAAGAAATAAACTTTGAATGAAATTTTTGATGTAATGTTTATACGAATTGTTTCTGGTTTTGAGGACAATGTCATAATAACAATAGTGGGTATTAAAAAAATACAAAACTCAATTCCTCGAATAATCAAAATGATATTTTATTGCCCATATTTAATAAATGCCATTTTTGCTTCGAAAAAAAAATGGTCCATTTATACCCCGACATCCTGCTGATGGAGACTTTGGGAAAGAGGTGCCAGCTCAGACGCTGTTCTCGTTATCTAAGTACAATTCAAAATTGCAAGATTTGAAGCAAGATAATCCTCATGCATATTCCAAATGGGGCTTTGATATTACTGAACTAATCAAAGGGAGATGAAAGAGATAAATAAGCAAATAAATTTTATAATTTTGGGGAAGAGACAAAGAAGGAGCATTTCTTAATTCATTCTCTACGAGAATAAGGTTTTTAAATGTAATTCAATTCCTTAAAAAAATTAATAGAATATTTTAAAAATGTATTTTTTTAAATTTCTTATTAAATGTTTGGGGTTTTTTTTTCGAATTATAAACCAAACCAAATTTTTAAATAAATTCTTTTAAGGTATCACAAATCATATGGAGCAAATTGAGAAACTTTAATTTAAAATAGGATTTAAATATTTTTTGCTATAAATATTTCTTTTTATGAATGTTTTCTGACTGTACATGATTATCTTTCAATAATATTAGCTCGAATTATAAATCTTCATACTTTTTTTGGAAATAATGCATCATTTTTATATAAGCATCAAGTAATGATGCTTATATCATAAAATGATGCATTGGAAGTAATGCATTATTTTCGGAAATAAAGTGCATTTCAAACTTCTTCATAAATGTAAAATGGTTAAATCGGTACTTGAATAGTGATGGCGGATAATTGTTTTCAATTACAATTCTGACAACAACCGATTCAATTTTCCCTTTTAGCTTTTAAGTGTTAATGGATGCACCCTTGAAGATTGTGTATAATATATTTGTTCTTGTATTTGTATGAATAATTATTCATTTAAAAGTTCATATTTTTACATACATTTTACTTAGCTTATTATAGTCATTTTTTGAATCAGTTTTATCTATCATAGCATTACCATATACCTTGAGCTTTGCGGTATTAATTCAGATTATCCGTATATTCATTATATTCCGAAACTTCAATTGGAAATTTCTTCATTGAATAGTTTTAGTTTCAAATTATGACTACAAAATACGGCAGTAATAATTACTGTAAATAACTTTTGAATTTTAATACTCATTATAAGGGGAACGAGTAGATAGCTGAAGGCTGTAACTATAAAATAAATTTTGTCCAAACTTTGTTCAGACTTGCTATTCAACTTCACTCACAACACAAAAACTGTCCAAAAATATGTCACTTTTCACTTGACGTGAGTATCTTCAACAAAATTTTATCAAATGCTCATTCTTAATTTCTCCTTTCAGTATTATTTCAAAACTAGCTCTTAAGAACTTAATTGCAAATGAGATATCTTTCTTTTTTTGTTGAATAGAGTTTATCATTACTTTTAATACATGTCATAACAATTAAAGTCACTTTATATTCAAGAAAATACCTCAAAGTAATTATACAATTTACAATTTTTTTTCTGTTAACTCTGATCATGAAAATGTCAAATCCTTCAAAACAAGCTGCTGCATTTGTTGAATACAAACGAAGAAATGCTAATGATTCTTAAGAATGGAGCAACAGTGAAAACTAGAGACTAAATTTTTTTTAATACTAATTCCTAATACCTCTAGATACGATCATTCAAATGCAGAATTAATTACCAAAAAGCTGTTAGCTATCATTTCAAAAGAAAAGAGAGCGAAGTTAAAAGAAAAAACTCTATACATCAGAAAAAAAACCTAAAAGAAAAATTGACTATGATCCTTTAATGAAATTAGAATAAAATCACAAGATAGACAGTCTGAAGTTTTTATCAGAAAAAAATTATTATACACCAGAACATCTTATAGTGGAAGATTTTTTCCTTTATCCTCAAATGAAAATTTAGACCTATCATATGTTGTTGTAAAACCAGTAAGATTATAACATTGATCTTTTGATGATTCATTTACTGTAAAATCTCAAACTTTCTTAGATATTTTGAAGCATTAGAACCAATGAAAACTACTGTAAAAACTCAATAATTAAATGTGGGCAATGCAAACGGCACACTATTGGATGGATTTACTTTCAATAAATGAGCTATTATTATAAAGGAGCTTATGTCTTGCGCATCATTAAACCCTTAATGAAATTTACATATAAGACAATGAAAAAGACTAAAATTATACGTTTGAATTACAATATGAAAGAACGATGTGTACTAAACTCATTATTATTCAAAAAGAGGCTCTTTTCTTAACAAATAAAAAGTGGTTAACAAGGTTGACGGGTGTTTTTATAATCCTCGTTTATAAAATTCTAAAGATGCTTTCGAGTTAGCATTCTTTAATGGCCTTTTCTTACAGGCATTTTCAACTTTTTTTTTATTTATAAAAAAATTATCCCTTCCAAACTATGCTTTTGGCCAATACATATCTTTATCATTTTTATATTATTTTTTTTAAAATTTTTATTGAGGCTCTGTATATAAAATTTGACCTTGTGTTATGCTTTTATTGATGACTCTGTATGCAAAATTTAATATAAATAGATAAATTATTGTTTTTGAAATGATCGTTCAATAGTGTAATTTTTTGAAGAATGAAAAATAATTTTATCATTTGAAAAGACTACTTAATAAATTACCTTTTTAACAAATATTCCGCCTCTACTATAAAAGTAATTTCTTTTTTGTGCCCTAAAATGCAGAAGCGAAACGTGCGATTTAAAAATAATAACTTGCTTTAATAAAATAAAATAAAACTAAGAAAAGCTACTGGGATTTTCAGCTAACTAGCTGCTAGTTGTTATGAAGGCTTAAACAGTTGAGAAGAGATTTCATAACGCTTATCCATTCTCAAAATCATAAAAATGGGGAACGTTTCAGTAAGAAAATATGTTTCAAAATGAAAAAAAAAACTATTATCTTTTGAAATATGAAATTTAACTTTAAATGAAGCGTTCGCAAAGGAGCATTAATTAGGATAAAGTATAAAGTAAAATTGAAACGATAATTTAATTAGGTTAAATGGATTACAATTGCTTGAAAAATATTTCTATTTCAAGTTCGATTGTAAGTTGTGACTTAAATTTTTAAATTATCACAAAAATCCATTATTTTTTTCCTATTCGAACAATATATTTATGTATATGTTTTCTAATTTCAAATCATAAATTAAATATTTTAAACATGCTTATAAAAGAAGCATTTCTGTATTGAATTAAAATTAAATATGCCGAGTTGGGCTAATGAATCCATAGAAGTAATAAAAATTTGGTTTCATAATTGAATTAAAAAAAATTCTACCCATCAAATCAGGGTTTGTTTAACAAATGGTGCTGGGATCAATTTACATCCATTAACGAATTACATAAATGCGTGGTAAAAATTACAGCGATTGCAATCTTGAAGCATTTTGTCTTTTGCAGTACTCTCATGTTACACTCTTTTCATTTTATCTCAAAAGAAATACAAAGAATACTGCAATCGTCAAAAAGTACTATTCCGAGATTCTTATTAACTCTGCTTCAGAACTTTCTGTGGATTGTCTAATAAATATAAACATTCCCCTTATCTAATCAGGTTGCAGGGAACCTAAAAGTTCTTATCTTTTATGTCTGTTTCTTTGTCTATCCTGCCCAATCAACTCACAAGAAGCATAAACTTCTGAATTCAAGAATAAATGGCAGCATTTATGTCTATTCTAGTGTTAATTCAACTCATAGAGACACCAGGTTCTGAAATCAGAAGTGAAGAATAGAATTTATGTCTGTTAATTTGAGAAATCAATAAATCAAAAAGCTAGAATGTGAAAAGTTAAAAATCAACCAAGTTTGAAGAATTTATAATGTGCCATCAGACATTTCTTAGCTCCTCCCTACTCATTTTTGAACTCTTAGAATATCCTGTCTATTCTAAGTTTTAGATTCTCGCTATTAGCATCTATCACACTTTAATAAAGACTACGTGATCATCAATTCTGATCCTTAAATAAAGAGTTCGACATTCAGAATGTGGCAGTGTCAAGTGCAAACCAGGGGGGAACCGAGACTTAATATGAGCGCTCTCCACAAATCCTTTTCCTCAAGAGCGTCGAAGTGGGAAGGGGGATTTTAATGAATAGTCATGAGCATTTTTAAATAAAATTTGAAATTTAAGTAATTAAAAATATCGCTAGTGCTAAACAAAACAAACTCCGTACCTTGCATAGTAATCTTGCTGCCAAAGGGGGGATTTTCTTAATATGCTCAAATAGATTTATGTGCTGAAGGGTTTCATTAGAGGGACCTTAAGCCACTAAATAAAACTAATATTGATTCTTCTTCCCAAAGATTTCACTGAAGGATTAGAACGCTGTGTTTCTAATACCGGTATGATGTTGTTTCACAAATAATAGCGTTTTAAAGGATGATATTACTTTAAATCAAAAGCTAACATCTTGTGTTCCATATGTGGCGACTCAGAGGTATAAAAACTAATGTTCATATTGAAAGAAACACACAAAATATAAGTTATGAAATCATGGAGAAAAATTATACAATATTTATTTTTATTCGTTTGAAAAGTAAAAGTTATGTTGTCCGAAATCCTGCTAGATCGCAATGAGAGGATAACTTTTCATAAAGACATTACTTACAAAAAAGACATACTCAGTTTATGCGTGTATTAATATCAAAATCTGGGGATATGTTCAAGCATGCAATTATCTTTTTTCATGTGAACCTAGTTTTAAATAATTAAGCTTCATGAAAACTATTGAAGAATAAAATTCCACGGTTAATTTAAATACATCTGAACAGTTAATTATCATGATTAGTACCTGGTAGCTTTTTAAAATGTTTTAAGTTAAGGGAAAAGTAGCATTGAGCGTATTAAAATGAAATAAAATTTAAGATCAAAAATGAATCCTGCAATTTTTTTTATATATAATTGAATCGTATCACTCTTAAGCTAACTTATCCCACTAGACTAAAAAAATTCCAGGAAAGGACGAGTATGACAGCATAGTGTTCTCTAAAATAAAAAGACATTTCCAGGAGCACTGGCCAAAACAAAGGGTGGGTATCGCTGGTTTAAATTATCAGTGTATCAAAAAAATATAGAAAGTACTCTAATCTTCAAAACATTTCACTGAGAATTTTCGATAAATCTTCGTATTTCGGATTCCTTTTAGTTTGAAAATGGCATCTTCAGAATTATATCTGCATGGCAGAACTTGGTTTATATAGTACGAGATAAATCAGAAAATTGACGATTCAAGAAGATGAAATTTGATATAGGAAATTAACATTAAATTGGATATTTTAGGCATATTTTGAAAAAAAATCAAAGGAATACCCTTTACGTAAGTATTAACACTAAAATAATAATTCAAAAACATATAATTTCATCACCACAATTATATATGGATAAAATCTGAAATATAATCTTTGTGCTAAAATTTTCGAACGATGTGAAATAGTACAAAGAATTCTTTAAAGGAGCTTATATGTCTGTGCGACAAAGAGCTAGATGGATGAAATTTTGCACATGATTTTGTCATTAGAATTAGATTTGTGTAAAGCTATCAATTAAATCCATCCACTCTTTAATTGTCTATCTGCCAGTTATTGAGTTTGAGAGTTAACTCTACAAGTTAGAAAGAAAATAAAATTTTATATATTATCTTGCCATCAAAATCATAAATAATTAAATTTTAAAGAATGTGCTTAGTTAAAAAAAGGTGTAAAGAATATAGAAACGGGACTGAATTTTTATATAGTTGGTAATTTTTTTCATTGAATTGAGACAAGGGTTTTTATAAAAGAATTATCCGTTGATATCAGTGGCACTAATTTAAGTAAGTTTTTATTAAGTAATTGATGTTTAGAGCTTGAAAGGAAGTATCAGTATGCAAGAATAATAACCAACCCAAATGAAGATAAATTTATCTGAAATGAAAAACCTTATATTTAACAGATAATAAAGTCAAAAATTCTGTTGATGAATAACACGACTTTTGACATTTTTCCAACATATTTTTTTTCCTGTGAATTATCAATTTCGTCAAATGCAGAAAGAAATGGTCAATATTTTTTTTCTATTTTAATATTTTCTATTTAAATATTTTATTACTTGGAAGGTCCTATTATGGAACAGTATAAGGTCTGTTATGCTATAACTTTGGGTTGTGAAGCTTTCGATGTCATTGTCATGAAAAGGACGACATTTGGCAAACTTCCACATCACACCAACGTTAGGTCATTTTACTTGACAAAAATAAAATCAGTACTCAAAACCCCTGATTCTCGAATCTTTGAAATCGGGGATCATTCAAACGGACATGAATTAGAAGCAAATGTGAACCTATAAGAGAATTTCCCCTCGACTCTCATGTACTAAAAAATAGAGAAAAAATATTTTTTTTTTCGATTCTCCTGATGAAAACCTTCATACACTAAGAAAATGGGAAGAGAGGCAACAATCCAAGAAGGAAACTGTAAAATCTGCTAGCGATAATACTGCCCCTCCTCCTCCTCCTTTCTTTTCCGATTCTGTGTCGTAATATATAATTTAGAGAGTTTTGCGTTTTAGAATACGGAAGGAAAAAATCAAACGCTCTTTTTAAGTATCTTCAATACGATAATTTAAATTAAGTTTGGGCATATCCATCGTTTTGGTCTCAAGTCCATATACCAATTAAAGGAATGCATAAAAATATCAGAACTAAGAAAGAATCTAAAATTTGAAAATGATGACTTAAATACAGTAGTACTGCCGGTACCAGATAATCTTACAACTCAGAAGAATATGATGTTAAAAAGTGTTAGTATTTTATTAACTGTTTAAAAAATTGAAAGTGTTTGAATTACATTTGTTGAGAAACGTGAATTTGGAGAAATATTGAGCTTTTCCGAGAAAATAGAAATTTTATTTTGATTAGTTGGATTTAATTCAGCAAAATGAAGATCTTCCTGGCTAACAAATTGTTGTTAGAATCATAGCTTCATCGTAAGTAGAAATATGTATCCATTTCACTGAAATTTTCCAATTATTGAGCAGATATAATGTTATCTACATTTACAGAGGTTTAAAAACCAAAGTTTCAAACAATGTAAGGTCAAGTAGAATAACTGGGGAATGATTATGCTGAATTTGTCAATTTAAAGAGAAATGAAAAGTGGGTGTTTAATTCATGTGAATACATAATCCTGCTCAGGATTAAATTAAATAATAACATTTTTCCAAATTAATTTATTAATTAACCAGTCTTAGTTACAAGAACTTTCATAATTACACAATTACCCTAAAGACTATAAGATTAACGTGAAAGTGTGCTTTGTCTTCTGATCGCAGTAATCAACTGTTTCAAAGATAATAAATCCGAAAAAAACTGCTGTTTATTGCCTCAATTTATTCACCGCCCGTTCTAGATTAACCCAAAATGTCGCTTATTTACAGTTTTTTTAATAAAAAATGTATCCTGTTTCATAGAATATTGCATATAAATTGTCATTACTATTTAATATCTTCAATTTGGATAACTTTATAATCATTCTATCCCCAGAACTATCAGGAAAAGTCTAAAAAAGAAATTTCGTAAAAGCGGAATTGGTGAATATTTTGAGGTACGAGAAGGAAACGTCTTTAAAATTTAGAAACACACTTTAAAACGAATTTGGACTTGTAGTTCAGTTTAATAATTGAGAATTCTCACTGGAAACATTTTATTCCTTATTTAACTCATTTTTCTTTAACATTTACGTTACTTAATAAAATCCCCATCAGCTATAGGATTTGGAAGTATAGCTTTTATATGACTCTTGGATATTTCAAAATATCATTGGCCATTGAAATAAATTTTGGTTGAATCAAACTCATAAACCTAACACATTTAATTGAACACAAACAATTTGATCAGTCTTTCAGAGGCTGCGATGGCCCAGTAGTAAGGTTTCGGCAACGGAACCGGGGGATTTCAGACTTTAGACCCGATTCCACTTGACACGTCGTGTAAGCGAATCTGGTGCGCGTTAAATCCGCCCACTCGCTAGTATAGTGTGCAAATGGAAGGGGGGAAGTTGGTTGATAACTCAGGTATCGCCCTCGTCATCTGACCACTGTTCAAAATTACGAGGTCCTTTCCAAAATAGCCCTAGTGTTTCTTTAAAAACAGGACGTTAATATAATTAAATTAAACCATGAGTCTCCCAGATGTACGAATAATAAGAGCTTTCTTTCTAGTTCATTCAACGTAATCGATCAAAATATACATCCAATACAAATTCAACCTTGGATGATCCAGGATTAATTCTTCTATATCCACAACGTTCGTTTCCTATTGAAAAAGTACAAAATTAGATTCTTTCCTCAG
Source organism: Argiope argentata (assembly GCA_026289955.1). Taxonomy (NCBI): domain Eukaryota; kingdom Metazoa; phylum Arthropoda; class Arachnida; order Araneae; family Araneidae; genus Argiope; species Argiope argentata. The sequence continues at coordinate 1,122,936 of JAOUZG010039019.1, read as the reverse complement.
CATAACACTTTCCTCCTTCAAAGTCGTTGGGGGGGGTCTTCTAAAAATGCCGTTAAACCGCTTTAAATCCTTATTAATAATAACTTTAATGCCTGAGACCTAATATGTATGTGGAATTCAATTCCTTTAAGATGTCAGTTGTTAAATTGGCACAGGTTTGTGTTTCCATGTGAGTTTTTATTGCATTAAAAACCTATTCTTGGTGCCGGCGTCATGGTACAGAAGTAGTGCGTCTTTTTCGTGATCTAGGCTTCCCGGGTTCGAGTCACGGTTAGGGCATGGTTTTTCTTCTGTGTACTATCTGTAAGGTGTTTGAATGTACTAACCCCGTAAAAAGGAGTAGCACGATCGAATGTGTCTGTGTGTGTCATCCTAGTTTGAGCTAGAAGTCAGACTTCTGCCCTCGGGTGCTCAGGGGTCCATATTATCAAAAGCTATTCCACCTCTCTTTCCGTTGTAAAGGGCACACGTCATCATCATCATCTATTCGTAGTTATCCCGTGATGATTGTTGTCAAGAGTAATTGGTAACGCTATCTTGTTTCCCTAAAGAAAGTCTAAAAAGTGAATCATGCTTGTAACAGCCATATATCCAAGAAATATATGACTTAACAGTTAACTTGAAAGATAATAGATGTAATGAATGAATGTTAGGTTAGTTTTGGTTTTGCCCTTTTCTTTTAGTAAAGTTGTAACAAAAGTAAGCAAACGCCAGCAAATAGCCTTTGAAAAAAGAGGAAAAATGGTTTCGCTATTCTCTAGAGTACTTTAAAAAAGTCTGCCCCTTAATTTTACAGCTTCATACTAATTCCTTGTTGTCATAATTTACAAGAACCCTTCCTAATATTACATGTGTTTTTTAAACCACAGTTATGTATGATGTAAAAAAAAATTACTGGTGCAATCCAATCTTTAAACACAACATTATGCAAGGCATTATACTATATTTTTCAAAATGTAAAATAATATACGGCACTGTGCAATATTAAATACAATTCTGAATATCCATTAAGAAATTTCAGTTTTGTATAATACTTTCATGTTATAAAAATAAGTAAACGAAAAAAAATTAAAATTTGCAATTTATTGATAAAAATTATCACTGTCGCACATCTACAAAAGAAGTCTATTTCTGACTAAATTCCATAAATAAACCCCTTAACTTCGCAATAAAATTTAGACAATCAAAAATTTTTAGAATGTTTATAGAATGTGCAGTTTCTAAAAGACCAAAAAATTATAAATACTTGTTTGAAGCTTAAACAAACTAAAAATATAATATTAATCGTTATTTTTATCTTGTACATGTAGCTAAATGTATTGATAGATACGGAAGTTTGTATTTTTTTATCTAATGAAAAAGGAAAAGTGTGTTTCAGTTTTAGATGAAACTTGAATATATTTAACTCACTACGATAAAAAAATATTTATTATTGTGAAAAAAATTAATATTTTTTCGAATGATTTAAAGATTTTAATAAAGGTCTTATGATATATATTCAAGTTTTGCATACAATGAAAAATTAAGAAGAGATGAAAAATATAAGAATTGGGCCTCATTTTATTTTTAAAAAATGTTATACTATAAATATTTGGGACAGAATTATCATTTCCTTTCCTGCATGCCTCTCAAACATTGGAATTTCGTAAACACAAATAAGGATCAATGCAGCGGAATTCTTTGTCGGTATGTAACTAAGCATTTATAGAGTAAAAACTAAAAATAACTAAACGGGATAGTATTAACTCCTTAACGATCGGATAATTTTCCAGAAAACGGCATTAAAAGTGTCTATTTTTTTAAAGAATATTATATAAAAATAAGTGTACGAACAACATATGCATTGAATTTTTAATTTTCGATATTTTTAGATTTAAAAATTTTAAAAATTAAATTTTATGGAAAGTTAACATTAGGCTTATTTTGGCTGAATGTTGGTTTTCCAGAAAGCCTAGAAAATTAAAAAGCACGTCTTTTAAACATTAAAAGAGAATTTTATTAATCTTACGTCTAATATAAAATAAAGATTAGTTAATTTTTCTTGTGTGGTAAATTTCAAAGCGTGAGATACAGAGACCAACGTCACATTCTGGCAATAGTACCGAGAGTCCTTTCTGTATCTTTTGTTGTTTTCGTCTCTTCTGTAAGATCAAACTTTACACACCATAATGAGCAAAATATTAAAAAATATATTTTAACACAGAACACAAACCGCTTATTCAACTCGACACGTGTAACGAAGTATTTGGGCGGGATCTGGGCTAAGATTGCAAAAATACATATCATAAGTACACATATTCGTTTAGTGCTACCACCTGGTTGAAAATAATCTACAATTACATTTAAAATAGACTATTACTGCCATCTGGTGTATAAAGGGAGAAATAAAATGACTTTCGGGCAAAGAAATGAATTGGTTTTAATTGTTTTGTCACGTTACTTTTGAACACCGCAGCCGTCACTTTCACGAGAGAGAGATGTTAAGGGGTTAAGTTATTATAAAAAAAATAAAACTGTATAAATCCAACATCTTTAATTTCATGCGTGCTTAAGCATCAGATGTTGTTTCCATTATTAACACTGAACCAGTTTCAAAATACGTTTTTAAAAGAGTATGAAAAGTGGAATAAGAGAAAAGGCGTATATTATTTGTACAAATAGCATAAAACTATGTGTTTGGCGTAATATGGCCAGAATTGGCTTTTGTGCTATAAAACCAAATAATATAATTAGTTTCAAATCTAAGACATAGAATGATACTAATAGATAACAAATATTACCAAAATATTTAAGGGACAAGAATTTTATGGGAAAACTCTTATTTAAATTTCTTAAAATCCTTCAATAATGGACGAACAGCCTCTACATTTATCATTATTTTATCGAGTTAATGTACTGCATTCTTGATATTCGACAGATGAAGTCAATTAACTAAAATGTTCAATGACACTCGTACTGAGAAGAAACATTCTGTAAAAAATGGAGTCGTGTCTTTGAGGTTTGCTCATAGAATAAAGGTACCAGAAATAATTAAGAAATATTTGGAAAGAAACTTATTTAGAAATATTTCAAAAAGTGCAAAAATAAGAAAGTAAGGTTCCCAAGGTTTTTGAAATCAATACAGTCACATACAGATAATTGGCAGCATTTTCAGGGCAGATAAAATGGTTTATAATGATCTCTGGGAACTGCGGGAATAGTATAGTTAGTTAGGAAAACCAGTTTTTTTTTATATTTCAGAGTGGTCGAAGTAATCTTGGAAGCCAAATAAACAAAATCTATAAAAATTGGTATTAGGAAAAAAATTCCATTAAAAGAAAGTTAACTTTTAACAGAACTCTCTTCTGCTCAAGTAATGAACCATGAAGTTTATTTTAAAAATAAATAATCCAAGAAGCATTCATGGAATTGCAAAAAATAAAAGATTTATCCTTTCAGAATCGCCACAATGATTTCCAGACTGTTTGGCAGCATTTTTTTTCCAATTAAATTTTTTTTACTACGATATCTGAGAACTGTAGAATTCGTGGCAAATAAGAAAACTAGGT
>JAOUZG010039019.1:1042243-1119378 GCA_026289955.1 Argiope argentata | reverse complement strand
ATTATTGTAGTCACATTCAAGATTTTCAGCAGTTTTCCTTTGAGGAATATCTAGTTAAAATTTTTCCTATTAAAATTGTTTACAACGATATCTAAGAACTGTAGAATTCGTGGCAAATAAGAAAATCATCTCTTGGTATTTAACTGACTAAGTCAGTGAAATAAGATAACGAAAATCAAAATTTTAATTCGTTTTTAATTTTATTCAAAAAGTAAAGGTACAAACACCAATTAAGGATTTTTCAAGAAAGAGCAAATAAATAAATAGGATCTCTATTTTCAGGATTTTTGTAGTCACGTTCAATATTTTCAGCAGTTTCCCGTTGAGGAATATCTAGTTAAAATTATTTATAAGGTTTGTAAGTTAAAATTATTTATAATTATTGATAATAGAAAATTCTTAATGAATAAATAAGCCTGTTTAGGGTGATGAAAGGAGGGAGTATTTAACTTTTCTAATTTTTGATCCAACTTTCTACATCCTGATGTATTTAATAATTTCATAAATCATTTTATTTAATTACAACATTAAACTTTCTTTAAATGAGAAACCTTTTTTTTTCGAAAATTATTGGTGGCTTCCAAAGATTTTCTACAACATTTACGCAATATAAACATATTCAGAACTTACTGATACACTTCTGTGGTCCAGCTAATATATTTACCAATTATGTTACTACCTAATTGAACTAATCCCTTCACAAAATGATTCCAAATCCTGCTAATTTAATGACAAATAAAAGGAGCATTTGTGTTAAACAGATGAAGTATTTCAAATGATTTTAGATTAGTGATTTAATAAAAGCAATTCCTAACATAACTTTAAAAAATTAATTGTAAAAATGCCTGGCAGTAAATAGATTAATAGAAATAATAGAATAGCAAAATAAAAATAAAGTAAATGATTCATTAAAAACATTTTTGTATATACATAACATTATTTGATTCGATCAGTAGATATTACCTCAAAATATATCACTTATTTATAATTAAGTTTTAATGCTGTTCTACACACAACATTAAGGCTTAATTATTTCCAAGTGAAATATGTATTCTGGGTATTACGATTTGAGCTTAAGTGACATTATTGAGGAGACAACATGCATCAAAGACTTGGTGGATTAATAATATTATTGGAAATTTACTTACGAAATCAACAAATCTGGAATTGATGCACTGTTAAAAAAATCCAACAAGCTTAGTAACAACGAAACATTTATTTAACACTCATATGCAGACAGTAAAACACAGATAAAACATGAACAAGAACAGTACTTAAATAAAGAGCAGCACATTAATAGTAAATCGGTAGTAAACAACCGCGACAGTGTAAAGCTCAGAGGGAAATGAGCTAAAAGAGATTTTACACGATTATTCACTTCCCTCCAATGTCTGCTATTCTTCACTGTCTACTCACTTGAGCTTAACTTAACTGCCGACTTTCTACTAACACATTGCTCTACTCAATACTAATTAGCTAGTCGGCACACATTCCAGTCGATTAAAATATTCGGTACATAACTCTCTGCTGTCCTCTCGACTGAACTCTCTGCAAACTCGACTGAATATTAACTTGAGCTCAATTCAAGTGACTGACTATGGTTCGGCCTCTCAGCTTTTAATGATTTCCATAACAAAGTAAAATAGGTTCATCAAAGATTGCAAAACTCGCTTTCCAATGGACCTATCTCCAAAATGAATGGAAATTTTGGAATATTCGTTTTTGATGCTAAAGAAAAAGGGTTCGTAGATGTACCATTCGTCATCTGTATAACTATCTCCCTTGTCAGGTGACTGACTAACTGTGCATAGAAGCAATATTACAAATGCGTAGCAATAAGCCTCTTGACTGTCATCATTCCCAAATTTCATCCCGAGGCTATTTTATTTAACTACATAATGGTTTAAAGTTTCAGGATGTAAGGACTTTAAAACTCCATTAATCAGCATGGGGTGAAAAAAGGAAGATTTTTTTGCATAAAAGGAATAAATATGAAATTGATTTTATTCTATGAAACAAACATTTATCAATAGAATAGTATACAGTATGAACTGTAAACGGATTTGTACTTGCCGCAGTTCTTTATTACTTTAGATAAAACTTTGATCAGAGTAGGATCTTGCAGTTGTTTAATGTGTAATCCTCCATTCACTAGCATTATTGTTAGGCTTGAACTTGTAATTTTTCACAATATCAGAAATGTGACTCCACTCAAACAGCTGCGGAACAATATAAAGAATCCAAATGTAAGCAGTGGGAACTGTGAAGTCTGGTTTCTTGACAGGAAAGGATGCAGTTGATTTCTATATTTTCCGTGTAAATGGCATTCTTCAGTTTTCATTCTCCTGTAAATTACTGACTTTTAAAAAAATTCTGATTTACTGATTTGCTTTGCATAATATAAAGCCACGAAATAAGAGGGTGTCAGTGTTTTACTTAAATTCAAGAATTATTAACTATCTTTATGGCACCTCAAGTTTATTTATTAATGCTGTGAAATGTTAAAATTTAGCAAGATCATAGTGAAAAGATTACTGTTAACTCCACTTTATGCGGTTTTAACAAAAGAGGAAACTCGGTACATTGATTAACACCTATATGAGTTCCAAAGAATTTATTTCATTAAATAGATGAGCATTAAGGGAAAATCAATTTTATCCTATCCTCAAAAGCAATTTTCCTTCAAAAGGCAAAGAAGGTCTTTGTTCAAATTCTTGGAAAGTCTATCTTCTCTTGCAAAGCTATGAAAATTTTAATTTAGGAAGAATATATTTCAGCTTCTATTGTATGGAAGAGGTTTTGTTAGAGCTAAGCTAGTGGCTTTCGTAGTCTTCATCTGGCGTTTGATCCGCGCATATTCTATTAAGATTCTTTCATTAAGTTCAGAGAAATATAAGGCTACAACGCTATTTAAGAAAAGATTTAAATCAATGTTAAAATATAATGAATAAAAATCATAAGGTTAAAAACTAAAATTACTTCTAAATCATTGATAATAAAAGTGATAATAGTTTTTAAAGTCGATCTTTTATATTAATGCATTAAAATTAAAAAATAATTTTCTTTCTGAATAATATGGAGTTCAAATCAAAAATAAAAGCAGCTGTTGAAACTTATGGTATCATTCTAAGATCACTCGAATATTAACTACTTTTACTTAAATTATTTATCAAATTATTTTCAGTGTATCAAGCTTTGGCGCCTTTTGCATCATCCCCCAGATTCCGGCTAAAAAATTTTATTATTATTGCATTTTAGTATTCTTATTAAATTAAGATTTTTAAAAACTAGATTACTTTCATTATTTCATAATTTTTAATCTTTAATGTTTTGCCTAATTTAATTTCATAATTACGATCAAACATTAAGAATGTCAAGACAATTATATTTAATGTTAAGATTTGTCGGTGATTTGACATTGAAAAGGCAAAGAGTTAAGTTTAAAAAATTGCAAAATTATTTAAGGGCTATTTTTTTAAAATTTTCTAATTTTTATATTTCTGTCGATAGTTTTGAAAACTTTTAGAGGGTGAAAATATTTTTTATTACATCATAAAATTCAAATATTTATTTATCGAAGGATATCAATGTAACAGGCAAGCGTAACTTTTTGTGATATTTTTTTTAAATATTTTTTAGCTTCAGCCATGATAATGCGCACGCACACACACAACAACTATGAAATATTTTTACTCGGTTCTGATGCACTGGCTGAACTGCAAAATAGAGGTAATAAATAATGATGCATAAAATATTTTCGATCCACGTGAACTTTAACACGCATACTAAGATGATTTATAAATTATGGAGCTGTTTATTTTTAAGTTAAAAAGAAGGAACCCGGGCATTTAAAAAGTACTCGGTTCCCTTTAAATGACTTTCTTTAATATTTTAAATACAGAAGTGCTCCAGTTATTAGAATAAAAAATTGAGAATGGGAATATCTCTAAAGGTAGGACAGCTAACGAAAAAATTAACTTTTAGTTAACAAGATTGTTTGTGTTCGATGACTATAAAAACAAAATCAAATACAATAATAGTTGTATACTTAAAGCATTGTAAAATATGCCACTATTTGAATGTATTCGAATTGAATTCAATTATTCCACTGTTTTTTCTGCGAAAGAATTTTTCTGAGAAGTGAATTGTAAGATAAAATATGGTAATCATTAAAAAACTTGAAATTTTCAAGAATTACCACTTTTCATATTACCTGAAATTGACAGACATATTTTTATAATTGTCTGTCTACAAACATAATAACAAAGTATTTGAGCTCATTTGTTCCATTCTTGTATTTGGCTTTTACACTTATTCTAACGATTTCTTTTGTATTTTGAATGAAATTCATTCTATCTATCCTAGTGCAAATGGACATGATAACTACAAGATAGAATAAATTTAATAAATTAAATTTGGTACTTGGTATTAGTATCTGAAAAGCAGATCGACATCAAATCGGGATCCAAATCCATCTAAAAGTTGACCGCCTTCCATTTGTAATTTCGCATACATGTAAGCAAGCTAACTGAATAGCACATTAATTTAGATTATTATTTTTTTTGGTTCTCGACATATAAACGCCTAGTGTATGGCTTTCTTTCTTTCTTGTTTTATTGTTCTTTGACAAATTCTGGAATAAAAATAGAATTAAAAAAAATCATAAATAAAATGCAAAAAAATGTATTTAACATTAGAATGTTAAAAGGGTTTTTGCTTGCAACTTCAGAGCTAATACATTCAAGCTAATAAAATCTGATTTCCATGAAGAACCTGTGGTGTAATTTTTAAACTTGATGAGAAAGATGGGTGTTGCTATTGGGAATATGGAATTATTATTTCAATATAGAAAAAGACTTATGGAATTTTTAATTCGAAAATATTGAAATTTAAGAGATTGTTCATTCTTTTTCTATCTCGTATTTTTATGATGATACGATGAGCTATGCCAGAAAAAAGCTGAGTGGCTCCTTCTTCTTTTTCATACTTGGTTTTCTTTACTGTACTAAGAAGTGCAAAATGCTCATGTGAGGGACTTTAAAGATGCCACAAATGCTTAATTTTTTTAAAATTTTGCTTCACAGCTTTTATATGGGGAAGATAATTCTAAATTTATAAAGGAGTACGCAAAAGGCATCAGAGAGAGCACGCTTTAGTTGTTTTTAAAATGTTCCAACCAACTGGAGTTCGAGTATTCACTATTGTGTTTTTACAGTTATGATGCAAAAATCGTAAAAACATTTCATTCATCGCATTCAATGCGTTTTTGAAATGTATTTCATTTAATCAAATGGATAGATCGTTTTCAAGTTGTCAGATTTGGTTCAAATTTTAAAAAAGTTTTTTAAAAATTTTATATTGAGAAGTTGCTTCGAATTCATTTAATTTCTGTTTCTTAGAGTTATGTTCGTGAACAGATGTCCAGGCAGACATTTAGACCGATTTTATTCCTGTTGACGGATGTTAGCAAGCTTTCGACACAACTTTACAATGTTTTTATAATGATTAAATTCCAAGCTTTGTTAAGCTGAGCTCATCATGTTTTTCATTTGTTACATCATTTCCATTCAAATGCACAATCAAAGATATGAAGTTCCGTAACAAAAATCTCTTTTGAATCGGGGATCATATATTTAGAAAATTGTCTAATTCTCTAAGGGTTTTTTTCGGATGACTACAGATTTTTTCTTTGAATACTTTGTTTATCAGAAAGTAAAAGATGTCCTCTTTATAAGCAAAGACGAAAAAAATAGAAATGGAATACTTTTAAATACATTTTAAGATGTTTTTATGAAAGGAACATAAAATATGCATCTAAGCCTTGAATTATTCTAAGTTAAATTTTAATAACAGTGCTGTAACATAATTCTTATACAAAGTTATCAATTTTATACTTGTAAACATCACTCTCTTACTATTTTTAATTCTTAATTTAGGCATCACAGTAAATAAATACTTATGCAGATGAACTCTTTAAAAGGGTTTAAAATCAGTTTCTATGATATTAAGATTTCAAGAAACATAATATTAAACTAGTAAATATTGTGAATTATTCTCTATAAAACAACTTCAAAGCCATTTGTATTTTTTTCTTATGAACTATATGAATGTACTTCTAAATACTTATGGTATCTAGTTCTTATTTCAAAAGGGCAAAATTGTATTAGCTTATTTTTTTCAAATAAAATGTATTTTTATACTACAGTAACTGGTTTTGGTAATGCAATACATTTAATAACAAAGTTCTCAAATTCACTTTATCTATGATATTTGATATTCACTAGATTGATACTAGTAAACATCGAATGTTTTTACCAGCCATAAAAACATTTCATAGAAAAGCGTAGGTGGAAAAGATAAATGGTTGTTTTTCTAAATATTGAAAGAGATGGAAATTTTATAGTAAAATATATGAATGATTTACATAAAGTATAGTCGTAATCTCAAATTCCAATGTAATGGATAAATATTTCGGCATTTTTTTAAAAATGAGGTTTTAAATATTTCATCACTTTTCCTGAAACATCGAAAAGATGCGCATATAAACCTTATAAAATTTTAATGGTTTGGACTTTTAACGTCAATAACATATATAACAGAAGAGGTCCCACACATGGAACTTCTACTTTTATTTCATAAGAATTTCTTATTAAATTATGGTTTAAAAAATTATCTACAGGATTTATGGCAGTCTGAAGAAACATATATGATAACTGATCAAGGATAATAAATCAATCAACTTTTATTTGAAAATTAATAATTTCAAAAGTTCTCAAAAGATAATTTATTTGAAATTGAAAACATTTAAATTCTAGCTGAAACATCCATTGTTTTATTAATTAAAGGAATTTAATTATTAATTAAAAGAATTTAATTTTCACGAAAGTTTCAACTATGCATTGTATGCAAAAAAATATAAGGATTTGATTACCGTTAGTATTCGAAGTAAACCTAGCGTGTCAGAAAACAAACTTTTTAAATAATTTCTTTTTAGAGAAGTTCATTTTATATAAAACAGTACAGTACACATTATTTCTCTATATTCGGCACTAAAAATTTTAGTAAATCATCTTCAAAAATGTTTAATAAAAAGCGTTATCAAAACATTTAAGAGTTTGATATTACTCCGTCTACCTCTGTTTACCAACTGAGTGTCTACAAATTTACTTATTTCAAAATCTACTGAATTACAATTTTATAAAATCAATGCAAATTGAACGAGAATCATGGGAACTAAATTGGTTACCTTTGAAAACTAAGTTTGAATTTTATGATATAATAAGATAATAAGAAGAATATCTCCAGTAGAATAATTTACTCCAAAATTATTATGGGAAAACGGTAATATTTCAGTTAATTTGTAAATAAATAAATAAATATTTAATTTTTCCACTTTGAAAAGTTAGCAGTAGTTTTTTCTTATCTTAAATAATAATTGAATAAAGTGTGGTAAAATTCCACCCAATAATTTAGATGGATATGTGGAATATACTTACCTACATAGTCACGAAAGCTTTTTTTTTCCTATTTAGATAAATAAGATAATTTTTTTTTACAATTCATGCATCTACGATTTTTTTCTTTCTAGAAAATGAATTTCAATTATTATATATATTTCCTTTTCAAATAAGAGGTTGTAATATATGACTGTTTATAAAAATTATTTTGTTCCGAAAAAGAAACATGTTTCTAATTTTTGGAAAAAAATTATTTCTAAACCTTTGCTTTACTAATTTATAATAAACAAGTATTATTATAATTAATGTCAAATTTCTTTCCATTAAATATAATCGCTAGAATATCCATTTAAAATTCATTTATTTTCTTTCGCCATATTAAGAAATAAGTAATTTATATGAAGGGAGCAGTGAACTCTGTTAGACACTTTTGGGAGTTATTCAATGAGGGTTACGAATTTTTTTTAGGCATATGTATTAAAACATAAATACGCTGAATTTCTTTAAAAAGCAGTTTAAAACAAAATATATAATTTTAAAAAATTTAAAAGATATATAATTTTAAAAAACTTAATATTTCAGGCGTCGTAATTTTTAATTTTTTCTCATTACAGAACATAAATTTATTATTATTATGATTTTGTAATTCCTATTAAATATTAACTTTTTAGAAATATTTTTATGGACATTTACTGAAATTTTCATTGGAATTTTATGTTTTTTTACTAAAATTGACTTTTAACGATTTGAAAAAATTTTGAACATATGATGCATAGCCATTTTTTTAGTGTTTGAACAACATCTTTATTACCAAATTCCTTTAATTTCTTCAAAACTTGACACCTGGAGAATTTCTAAGATATTCAAATCTCATAGCAATATAATTTTGTTAAAAGTTATTAAGCTATCCATTTTTTTCTTAACGCTTTAAATATTTATTTCATTTAACAATAATTTTAATAACTCTATTTTAATGGAATATAAAACATATATCTTTGTGATAAAAGGATGAAAATAAAGTTTTAAGTTTTCATCCACTTTTACACATTTCAAAGTCCACTTTCCCCTTAACTACAAAAAGAGACATTTTTTATCTCTAAAGTAATGATTTAAAATGTTTCTCACAAAAAATTGTTATATATATATATATATATATATATATATATATATATATATATATATATAATACAAAGCTCTTTTCCATTTGTATAATTCTTAAGGGTTTTTCCTGTAAAGCGAACGCCATTTCAACAAAAATATTGACAATCATTTTTAGCCAAGAATAAAAACTATTATTACAAAAAATTTGATATTTCCAAAAGTATTCCTCTTATTCTTCTATTTCAAACAATAGACAAACATATGTTTTTGTCCCAGTCAGCTTAAATCTTATGCTTTTCGACACTCTCATCTTAAAAGCTCCATAAATCCCTCTACAAACTTGTTTCAATAGTTTTAAAAAATATGAAAATGAAACTTGTACAGAGAAAATCCTCTCGTTAACAACAGCATAGTAAAGTAAGACTTTTGTGTATTGTAAAGATAAATCCCAAAATCTAGGGAATTTGTGCTAGAGATTCCTAGAAACTATTTTCTATTTAAAAAAAGTTGTTTTTTCCCATTAAAAAGGGATTTGGGATATTTTTATTTCAATTCTTAGAAATATTTCCTAGACGCAATTTTTAACAGCATAATTTTAGTTTCCAACTGACTATTTCAAATTCCTTGAAGTAATAGCTTTCCAACGTCTGGAATTATATCTTATTTGTACTAAATACCCATTGTTATCTGAAATAAATGTTATGAAAATTATCACTTCATTTATTTTAAGCAAAATAAAATTGGTTTGAAGCAAAAATCGATAATATTTTCATTGTTAAATTTTAAGTGAAAGTATTTTTTAAGAGATTTAGTTATCCATATAAGAATTTGTTCTATTGTATTTCTTGGTTTAGAAAAAATGATATAACAATGAAACAAATAAAACAATAAAATCCAGCCATAGTCTCTTTCTCTTGACTTGTTCGAATCAGTTGTTGCATATTTTGATGGTTATTTTCATGAGAATTAGTCGTGCATATAAAAATATACTTAATTATTGTATTTGTTAGTATTGGTATAACTAAAAAATCCTAAAATATCAACCAGTGAGTGCTATTTCTTGACTTTCTCGTATGTTAATGAAAAACGATGGCTTTTTCTTTTTACTTTCTAAATTGACGAAAAATATTAAATTTAAATCCTTGACTTCGTCCTTCTAGACATAAAATTTAAAATATTTTATGCATATATACATTTTTATAACCAAGACCAATCTTCATTTATCTGGCTTTCTTATGTATAAGAATAAATATACTCTCATACATACGGACAAATAAAGATATTTAAGCCCCCTTCCAATTGTATTTAATTATATTTCATCTAAAGATGCACATTAAGGTTTACAACCTTGATTTGTTACATGTTACTGTTTTTGTAAACGCATATAAATACAAATTGGCAACCAGTAACAGTAAATTCATTGGTGGATTTAATCTAAAATGTGATACAGATCTATAACGACATTGTAAAACCATCTTCCAAATTTCTTTTTTTTATTCGTAGCATTTCAGAGCTATCACTTTCATATAAAAGCAAATGAGCAGTCATTATCCTCTTTATGATAAATTTTATCTAAAACTTAATTTATATCTGCAATTATGTTATGAATATGTTATACCAAACTTCGTTTTCCTAACAAACCTTCCTTCGTCTTCCTGATCTACAAACAGTCGTAGTTTCAAATTTTGCTGTATAGTTCTTAATTCATCGAAAATCTTGAAGTCGATATTTTAGGAGAGGCTTACAAATACTTCCGTTTGAATAAATAGGAAAGTAAAAATACGAGACAAATTAATTTATTTAGAATTATATGTGTTTAATCTTCAAGGTCTAGTGGCTATTTTGACTAAGTAACATTCTTGGCAACTTGGCGAGCGAATTTGGCTCTAAATGCATCGTTGAGAAACGCAAAATCCGAGGCGTGGCAAGCATAGTCCTTGATATAAGGATAGTTTACAAAAACTTTGATCCCTCATCTCGCCAGACTATACAAAATGGAAATCTGCTCTGTAATTTCCATTCTACAGACGACCAAGCTATTGAAAGGGCGAAATCTATCGAACTTTTCAATAATTACGATTCTTGCTATTTTATAAGAACAAATCGTGCTACATGAGATTACTTTATGCATTTAAATCTTTTGATTTTTCATTGTAAATTAAAATATTTTAATCTAAGAAGTCTTCTTCACCATTCCTTCCAGAAGCAGAAGACAATATATTATTCAATAACTGCAAAAAGCGTGAGAAATAATACCTAGAAGGTGTTTGAAGGAAATTTCCAAATTTTATGAGTTTGTTTAAAAGCAATAATTACCGTTTTAAACAAGAATATTATCTTACTGTAAAATCTATTTAAATAATGTTGTTTATTTTTTTATTTTGAAATATAAGAATAAAAAATTAGTTTTCCCTTCTCTTTTTAATTACTACTTTATATGTTTTTATCATTTTTAAAGGAATATCACATATTTTTAAAAGTTTTTATTTTAAACACTAATAAAGACATTTTTGATAATATCGTAAGTTAGCATGCAAATGATATCAGCATTAAAAATAAGAATATTTATTTACATTTGCCTTTTTTGTACATTACTACTTTTTCTACTTCAGATTTTTTAAAAATATTTATTACTTTGTGGTGAATACTATGCATATATATCAGCCAACATCCCTCGGACCGAAGTGCACTTTTGGCCCAACGGATTTGGTACTGGACTACTAACCAAAAGGTACGGAGTTCGGGCCTAGCGCATTCGCTAACACCCTAAAATGGTGACTCGTCCGACCTTGGATAAACGCAACCTTCGCAACTACTGTCGTGGCGCCCTCTATCAGCGACTCAAAGCTTTAGACGCGCATTAAAAATACGACAAGTTGCTCATCACCACCAACCTTCGCACGTAGCTTCATTCAACTGTCGTGGCGCCCTCTATCAGCGACTCAAAGCTTTAGACGCGCATTAAATACGACAGTTATTAACTTCACATAAGTATCGTTCGCAAGCTTCACTGGGGAGATACTCTGTGGTGAATACTAACCATATATACCAGCCAACATCCCTCGGACTGAAGTGCACTTTTGGCCCAACGGATTTGGTACTGGACTACCAACATAAAGGTACGGAGTTTGGGCCTAGCGCCATTCGCTAAAACACCTAAAACTTTTTCAAAAATAAATATTTTTACTTGAAATTTAGAATGCAGTTTCACAAAAATTATTATTTGCACAATTTTCTGGATTTCAAAACACATGTAATATGAAGTTTAATATAAAATTTTTAACTGTTCATTTTTGGCAGTAAAATGTTTCATATAACATATTACTGTCTCTTATATAATACATGGTGAGAAAATTTAGCTTTATTTTATTTCTTGTTTGTAAATGAAATATAAATAAACAAATGCTGACTACATGCAAAGTTTACCCGTGAACGAGAAAGTATGCAAAACATTTGAAATCTCTAATTTAAGAAATTGCTTTACATTTTAAATTACGGTGGTAAAAACAATAAAATCTCAATAATTAAAATTATTAGATGTTGGACATTTGGGGAGGAGCGAGCTGAGTTCCTTTAATAGATTTTTTCTTGAACTTTAAGAAACCACACATACAAAAAAAAACAAATTTTAAGAAAACACAAAAGCTCAAACACAAAAATAGCATTAAATTATTTATATTTTCAAAGGAAGGATTCAAATATACATCTGTATGAGATATCATAAACATACTCAATATACTTTAAAAGTACTCTGGACATAAAACTGATCATACAAATATATTCCGTCAACTTCAAAGCTACAAACTTTGAAATATATTTCAGTGGAATTTGGCCAGTCAGAATTCGACGATAATTCAAATGTTTTCTCTGATTTCAAGAATTTTCTATTAATTAAATGTTAAAATACAGCTAATAGTTGGAATTTATTTCGATTTATTAGGAACCAAAACTAAAAAAAAAAAAACTTAAAATTAGTTTAATATTTAATTTTTTATTTGCATGATACATTTGTATATTTTATCCTCGCATATATTATGCCTGAAATAATTTTTGGAATTTTTAATTCTCTCGTGGACTTTACTGCAGTACAAAATATTAAGACAAACAAGCAATGTCTCATTATCTTAAAAACTTTTCAAATGTTGAATGATGTGAATTGTACTATTATTTTCAAGTTTTTACCGAGCAATATGCAATGATATTTTGAACTCTAACTTGAGTTCTGATTAATTTCCTAGCTTTCAGTGTTATTTAGCCTATATTAACTTCATTCTACAACATCCTCTTGTTTCCTGATCTCATTGCACTTTTTCTATATAATCAATTTAAGGCCGGCTTGCTGGCACAGAGGTAGCGCGTCTGCCTCGTGTTCTGGAGGCCCCGGGTTCGAGTCCCGGTTCGGGCATGGTTGTTCTTCTGTGTGTGCTATCTGTGAGATGTGTGAATGTGCCCCCCTGTAAAAAGGGGCTGTGCAAGCGTATGTATGTGTGTGTGTTTCATCTTTATTTGAGCTAGAATTCAGACTTCTGCCCTCGGGTGCTCAGGGGTTCATAACCTCAGAAGCTACTGCACCCCTCTTTCCGTGGTAAAAAGCGGACACGACATCATCATCATCAATTCAAGAGTAGCGTTGTAAATTGGTTTAGTCGGCGGTTTCTACACTCCCAGTGAAAGGACAAAATTTGCTGATCTAAACAAATACTTTTTTAAAGATTTCTGTTTTTCCCTTATCAGAATCGGCATGTCTAAGAACTCCTTATCAAAATCACTTTGTATATAAGCACTTTGAAAAAATAATTTCCCAGTTAAATCCAATGGTATATAAAACCCGGGATAAAAGATTTCGTTCTCTTTACACTCTTCTGCTTTTGTGTCACGCTGTGAGCGGAATCGCCTTATTCTTCCTTTCTGTAAATAGATCATGCCTCCCCGGGAGTAAATAAAGCATATATATATTAAAACAATTAGTTTTAAATTTATGAAAAAAGATTTTAGTTAATATTAATTTGAATTCTATCCAAATCATTCTGTTTATTAATTTATATATTAAAGTTACTAAATATAAAAACAGTCGTATTTAGTATATATTTTATATGTATACATTTTTGTTCTCACATATCGTACTTATTTTTAAATTCGTGCTTTATTAATTCGAATTCATATTGCTGTTTCATCTGCTGCTATTTATAAAAGTTCAATAAAATAATAAAAGAAATATGCTTGTATTGTATAAAGCATACAAAATAACATATGGAACTAATAAATGTATTATGCAAATAAAGCGAAAATTTCTCTTTATACAGTTTTTCATCAAAACATAAAGAAAAGATTATCCATTTTTCCTCAGTGCTCCCTAGGCACTATTTTTTACGTTTCGCGTTATAAAAATTAAATACTTATTACTCTGTATATATTAACTTCGAAACGAATTGTATTCCGCTATTTGCATATAAATCGACGTATTTTTAAACGCACTTTGCATATAAAGTAATAATGCCAAGTGTGCTGTGAAATTAAAAGCTAGGTTTTGAAATAGACTTATAGACTTTACAATTTTTTCCTTGATGTCAAATTATGAATGAATAAACGAAAAGCAAATGAAGCTTATTTTGACAAATAGGTGGGAAATTTCTGGTTATGTAAAATTTTAATATTTTCTGTTTATTGCTAATGTATCCTTAGTTCTATAACAATTTAAAGCGACAATTACTAGTTTTTCTTTTTGATGATTCAAATCAGATTAAAACCATGAAGTTTCATTTAATATATATAAATTATGCAAATGGTAACATTGAATGCAAAAACCTTAAAAATCCCATTCTCCTAATAAAAAAAATAAAAATAAATTACAGAATGTGGCTCTCTGTTGGTCGGTATTGGCTGGTTAGCCTTATTTTTTTTACAAAATAATATGACTGATGTGTAAACAACTTTAATTCGTCGGGGATGCGAATTTTTCTTCTTTGAATGTCCTCTTAATATATATTTCTTATATGTTATCTATATCTCAAATTCAGTTTGATTAAAAAGTAGACAAAATTAAAATTATCAAAATTTGAATAATACCAATGTTTGAATAAAGCAGAGGAACAACCAAATATGATTTGAATATTGAGAGCCCTTATATAGTTATTAAGAGTTTTCACTTCGAAAATATCGCCCTTTGATGTCCACAAGATTATTAAAGATCTAGACATTGTAAACACTTCATTTCAACAATGCTGACGGTTTATTTGCTGTGTCATTATATTTTAGTAGCGTTTATTCCTCATCTCTAGGCTAAAAAAATTTTTTGATTCGTTTCACAGCTACTCAAGAATCACAGATAACTTGGCAAGCTCCCGAGGAAATTTGAGCAGGAATTTTTTTAAAGAATTCAATCAGGGTTTTCTTTAAGAAAATCAAAAATACAACATTTATCTCCAGATTTGATTACATGGTCTTTCCTTTCTTCCAGAAGTTGAAATCCACCTTAAAAAGTAGAAAATTTGAAACAATAGAAGAAAATTCAATTTTAACTATCTTAAAATTCTAAGAAATGCATTTCACTTTAAAATTTTTGCTTTTTTTTCGTACATACTCTATATTTCCATTAAGACTTTGAAATCCGAGGAAATGTCACACTTATCAAAATTTAAATCTTATAATTCTCTGGGTGCAAAACTATAACAAATTTTAATTAATTCTAACCTTTATGAACAAATAGATAGCTGGATTTAAATGTCACTTCATAATTTAAAATACTTTTCTCGTTGACTCAGTTTTACTATTGCAGCTTCGGTTTAGAAACTTTACAATTTAAAATTACTTCTCGTAATTTTACTATTCGTAGATTTTTGAGGAATTGAAACTCGATAAATAGAAGAAAAATTCATTAAACCGATTACATATTTTTCTGATCGTTTGTAAAATAAATTTTAAAACATTTCTTTTGAATATTTTTTATTCCTTTCTTATGCAGTTTTATGGTTCATCTTTAGAAAAAAAATAAAACTGTAAAATTTCATAAAAATGCTTTTTTAAAACATACTTTTATTAATTACATAGGATAAAAAAATTTGTATTGTACAATTTTGTGTATAAAGTCGGCGTCTTAGTCTAGGAATAGTGAGTCTTACCTGTGATATGGGCTTCCCAGGTTCGAGTCCTGGTTCGTGCATGGTTGCTATTATCATGTCAGAGAATGGTATTGTTTTAGTAATGAGGTTTTGTGGTGTCAACAAAACCAGTAGGCGAAAAATAAGAATTTTATTATCTGCACGAGCATCTGAAAAAGTCAGCTTCTAATAACGTTATGCCATCCCACTTACAAAAACTGTGATTAAAAAATTAAGTTACTTATTACAGCAAATAAAACCTAGAAAAATGTCATTTTAAGCCCATGATTATATGAACTGAAATAAACAGGAAATGCGATATTTTTTTTAACAATAAATGCGTGACAAAGCTTTTTTTATCGTTTTCCGTACTAAAGTGACTCATTCAATGAAACAATTAAAATGAATAAAAATATAATTTAACTTGCATGAGCACGTAGTGCTTGGCCGTTCAAGAAATTATGTTCTGACATGATACATTGAAATATGCATATCAGATTTCATTTTAATCTTTTATTTATCCCCTCTTGTAAAAAGAACCCTCTTGTAAAAAAGTGTTGTGCAAGTGAATGTGTCAGTGTCATCTTCATATGAGCTAAAGTCAGACTTTTGCCCCCCGGGTACTCAATGGTCTTTACCCTCAGAAGCTACTGCAGCTCTCTCTCCCCGATCTTTCGGACATGGTTTAAATTGGTGCTGATTCCAAAAGGAATAAGCAACAACAACCTCAGAAAAAAAGAGTATGTAAAGCATTGGTGAACCGGGAACCCATTATTTAACAATTAAAAATAAAACTCTATGCTAAAAAGATGCAATTTTCTGCACATTTCTCAAAACGCATTTCTTTGTTTTTTAAAAAATCAGCCCTCATAAGTAAAATCTTATGAATTCATTGCTATGAAATTTTTTATTACAGTATTTATAGGCATTATACATTATTTAAATCCTTTATTTTATTTCTGTGCAGCAATATATTATTAACAGCTTATACAGGTGTTTATAACATTAATGGAAGCATCACAATAAAAGGAAAAAACCTTATTAATAAGGCATAAGTGTTGCTTTGACTTGCAAAAGGTCTTGGATTCGTCTGGGAATCGAATAATAAAATTGTTGAATAATGTGTAAAAGAATAATATTATGGTATTCTTTATGGAAATGAAACTTCCGGAAAAAGATAGCGGTGGTAGATGTCAATTCCTGATTTGTACGCATTGAAATATACCATATTGGTTCGATTATATTAAGGTCGGAGAACAATGCGTTTTTTATCCTCATGTGTATCAAACCAATACTGTGCAACTGCTGGAACAGGAGCATAATTATCCTTCATAATTATGATCTTTCATAAGATATCTTTGTACCTACTGCAGGATATAAAGTTTGTATCTTAGAATGGACCTGATCGGCTGAAACTTCTCTATACTTCTTCCCAGTGATACTTTCTTTCAGAGTTACCATTTTAATCAGCAGAAACTCATGACACGATTGCCCGTATCATGATAGATCTACCTCAATAGCTGATAATTGCAAGGAGATAATCACAATCATGAACTTGTACGAGTATCTTCCAAAGGTGAATTAACCTATTGAGAGGAAAAGTGTCAAGAATGATTCGTCTGATCCTGTTACTATCTTCTAATTATCAATAGCCTCCCAGTGGTGTGGTGTAGAGAAGGGGTGCTAGCTCAGGTGTCGACCTGATCGAGGATCCAAATTGCAAAGTCCATCCCTAAATAGACCTAGTGTTGCTTTACAATGGCATGTTAATGTAATTAAACTAAACCAAACTATCTACTTATCAATATACTACATTTTTGTGGTAATTGTAATTCACCATTGTAAATGAAATGTGGCAAAAATAGCTGTGGTTTGAGAATTCTTGACGTGCCGTAAATATTCGGTTCATTAATATGTCTTCTAGCTGTAATAACCGACTCTAGAGAATTCAGATGTTGACTGAGCTCCGCAATCTGTTTGACTGCCTTTGTTTTCTTTTCAGACCTTACTATCCGCTTCAATACCCGTCGGTTTCTTTCACTCAGCTTCACCTTCCGTCCATTAATTTAAATCATCGAACTTGTCTTGCCACGTTATATGTACGCTTTCATGACTTTTTACTCTGTATCTATAGAAAAAATCCAAAAACTGAGATGTTTTATGGTCACAGTTTTAAGCTTTTCGCTAAAATCTAAGAAGTGTACAGCTTCATTTAAGCTACCTCATACCACCACAAGTTTGGATCTATGTACTCTTTTATATTTAAAAAACTGGTAGCTAGGATTATATTTTAATGTTTACAAAGGCATTACTAAATATCCCTTTTACTTGCATGTGTTTCTATTGTTTTGATAACCACCTGCATATAATGAAAAATATCATGTATTCTTCAGATTTAGAAATTCTATAATATACAATATTTTTTAATATATTAAATTGAAAATAAATCCAATATAATTATCAAATCTCCATTCACACATTATGCTATTTTTTATTGATTTTTATGCTGATTTTTTTGTGAGAGAAGTCAATCGTTTGCCAATTTTTAGCTTGAAGTCTATCGCTTCTCAGCATATATTTGATTTTCTAATAAAAAGCAAAAGAAACAAATATTTTATGCCACTTTATAATTAAAAAAGAACTTATTACTTCTATATATGCTTAATTTTACTCAAAATATGCTGATTTTCTGGAGAAAAACATCTTTTATTTGCAAATCATATTTTAAGGATTTGTTTTCTTGACAACTATCTACCTATCTTCATTAATATGTTCATTGCCATGTATCTCACAGTCGTTCATACCTGCTTTCTAATTACGCCGATCCATCTATATAAATAGATTACTTCTTTTCTCTTATAACTAACAGATTTCAAAGGAGGAGTCACTTGATTTGCTGCTGTGAGCGTATTAAACAAAGATCCTATCCGTTAAAGGAAGGTTTGTTTCTTAGCTTTAAAATAAGCTTTGAACAGGTGAAATCAGGCAGCAGCAATATATCGTTGACATTAAGGAAACAGCAAACTCTTAAAGTTCTGAGTCTCCTGTTTCATTTAAAAAATTCTATACATCATCCAAACCTTTTATAATAAACCATTTATAACATTATTAGATTAACAGATAAAAAAATACATATAAGATAATGAGTATACTTTGTAACTCTTACTATATAAGGATGAGACAAAATCCAGACATTCTAAAATTCTTTGTCTGCCTTTTATTCAGCCAGACTTTCTACAGTCTTATATTTTTAGAACGTCAGACATTGTTTAAATTATTGTCATTATTCTTGAATTTACTTATAGTATTCTTTATTTTTTATTCTTTTATTTTATTCAAGGAATTTTAAAATGGAAGAAGAATAGCGATTGTCTCTCTCTCTCTTTTCTTTCTTTCTTCCTTGCAAGAAATAATATATATTTCCTTCCTGCTACTTAGAATAGAACTCACTGTAGGTAGAATTTTATACTTTGCAATATTTAAAGAAAACTTTTTTAGTTACTGAATGTGTTGTTTTCGAATAATCGGTGATAGACTGAATAATTACTCCCTTTTCCTTCGATTTCTTTCTAACAATTAAAGCAAGCTTCTTGGGGAGAGAAAATGTAAGAAGAAATGAAGTCATTAAACCAACAAAACCTTTGCTATAGATTATTTTTAATTTCAACTCCAACAGTCATAAACAAATACCAAATTTATTTCATTTAATTGTTCTAGACACAAAACTAATTTATTTTTGTCTATTCATTTTTTACCAACAATTAAATAATCCAAGCAAATTCTATTAATTTAAAACTGTTGAATTTTAGACAACTTAACACTAATTCAAGTAGATGAGCTAACCGACAACGAAGTATTTATTTGTATTAACCCTTTCTGTCCGTTATTCTGTACCATACATGTCATCATTTATACCCATATTCCAAGTACGAATTCATAAGTATTAACCTTTATCCCAGTAATCTACATTTAATAATTAGCAAATATCATCATTTGTACTCATATTCATCTAATAAATTCATATGTATTGACCTTTTCCCAATAATCTGTTTTTGATGTACAACAGATACCATTATTTCAACCACATTCTATTTATGAATTCATGTACTGGGGGTCCATAACTAAATGACCCTATTTTAAGTTTGTCTTCAGGTGAAATTATTGTTCAGAAAGTTATGAAATTTTGTATAGGACATAATGATGGAATGGTAATTTGTTTGAGTAAATAATAAAAAATAATTCAAAATTTCGCCACCAAGGACAGTTTTTCAAATGAACTACACATTTATCGTATTTTTGACAAATTTAAGTACGACAAAACATGTTCAACATGACGGCCATCATTTTCCGCTACCATCTGGAATTTTAAGATAGCATGTTTCACAGTTGACAACAGCAAGCACGTCAATGCCTTTCGAGCACAATTTTCATGCAAGATGGAGCTCTTCCACTCATTATCCGCTGTCTAAAGGACGTTCTCCATAATCATTTTACAGAAGAACATGTCATCAGCTGTCACTTTCGTGATTTGTGGTCACCCGGTCTCCAAACCTAATCTATGCAACTTTTGGCTTTGGGGACATTTAAAACATCTGGTGAGTCGTTATAATCCAAAAACTTTTCCTGATTTAAAAAGCAGCATCTTATAGCTAGTTCTTACTACTTCCAAGTACACACTACGATCAACTGTGGAACATGCTATCTTACGATTCCAGATGGTAGCGGAATGTTTTGTTGTAATTAGATTTGTTCAAAAATATGCTAAATGTGTAATTCATAAAAAAAACCTGCCCCTGGTGGCGAAATTTTGAAATTATTCTTTTAGTCGCTCAAACAAATTCCCATATCTTCATTATGTCCTATACAAAATTTCTTAACTTTCTGAACAATAGATTCGCATGTAGACAACTTTAAAAAAAGATCGTTTAATTATGGACACCCTATATAGTAATCCTTTCAAGTAATCTGCTTTTAGTAGTCTATAGATATCATTTGCTCCCCCATTCTATTTATAAATTCCTGCATATTGTATCTTTTCGTAATCTTTTAATAATCAATTGATATCAAAATTATTTACTTTTACTAGCATTACATTTATGTTCCTAAATATCAACATTATCTGCATACAAAGAAATAAGGAATGAATGAATGCTTTTAAATATAAAGTATTTCTAAATTATATATTTTTCGACGTATAATTTTTTACTAACAAGTAATAATTGAGACTCGAGAAAATTAAACAAATGTTTCTGATTTGTTGTAACATTTCCTTCTTTATTTGTAGATGATTTATTATCTTTTGATATCTTAAAATTACTTCATCTTTATTCCTGTTAAGTTTATAAAACTCCTACATCTATCACAGCCTCACTACCTTCTTTAAATAATAAATAAGTACAGAAATAAAATTTTCATGAGCTTGAAAAGTAATACTTGTTTTTAAAAGCATTGATCCATTAAAAATATTGAAAAGACTGATTTATAATTTTAAACAGCATTTTATTGCCATATTAATTATAAATAACAATTAAGGGAAATCAATACATTATTTTTAAAATTAATCTTTTATAACCATTGAACATTTTATGAAAAGGGAAAACAATATACTCCTTTGATTAAAATCTTTTTCTACAAGTGATAAGTTCATGTAATCAATTAATAACTTTATTTGAAGTCTCTTTCAATTAAAATTCTCGTTTACAGTCTAATGAAAGTTAACTTCAACCAATTTTTTTAGTTATTAGTCGTTCTAATTAATGAATACCTTGCTATTTGACATCGGAATAATAGTATAAAAAAGTAAAATGGCATTGTAAACATAATTCAGAATATGTAGAAGCATGTAAAGAAATTTTTTACCACTTTAATTAAAAGTATCTGAATACTTTGTATTAAATTAATGAAGTACAAGAATTTACGCTTAAAAAACTTTTTAATTTTTAGCTATCAGATTATAAAAATGCTCTATTAGATTTTTTTAATCAAAATTTTAAACATTAGACACCGTTAATTTTGCTTCAAAGAAGATAAAGGAAAATTGTCCATTTAGCTTTCTAGATCTTTCAGCCGTCGTTCTCATATAAATAGAAATAACATTTCAACACACAATCAATTCTTGGATAAATTTACTCTGAAATTTTATACTGATCTACAATTTGGGTAGTAAAATTATAAAGAAAAATTCCTTTATCAAGTAGGATTATTAAAATATTCTCTTCAGTCTAATAGATGATCTACAAAAGGACGTCTAGCAAAAGAAACATACCCAAAAGTCGACAAAAATTTATAAATTTGTTATTAGGACCTTTGGCTGACTTTAATTCTCCTAGCCTTTCCCTCTGTTCTGTTATGGCATTCAAATACAGGCGCAGTTTCAAAAACTTCTTTTAGATTCCTAGAGATAGATTCCTTCAATTTTGAAGGTCAAAAATTCTCTATTAGTACAGTGTTATCTTCTGACAAGCTTCTAGGACCTGATGGCCAGGTGACAAGATCTCGGACTCTTAATAGGAGTATCTCAGGTTCGAAACCCGATTCCACTGAAGAAACGCCGTGTAAGCGAGTCAGGTGCACGTTAAATCCGTGGGGGCAAAACTTCCTCCCGTTGGTGGGGTGTGGGAGTTTGGAAGGGGGTGCTGGTTCTGGTATTGCCCTCGTCTTCTGACTGCGGTTCCAAATTATTAGGTCCGTCCCAAAAGAGCCTAACGGGTGTTGTTCCGAACAGGAGGTAAATAAAACTAAACTAAACCTGACAAGTTTTTTAGAGAGAAAATTAAAAGGAGAAATCTCTTTTCAGGTTTCTTCTAAATTATCTTATAGCACAGTTTCTAAAAAGTATGTGAGATTTCATCAATAATATATCTGAAGTGACAGGTTTTTTAAAATTAAAATGAGTGAAAAATATTGCCTAATACTTGTTGGTAAGGCCTAAATACTTGTTCTGACATTTCTTAAAATGCAGAAAACTTAAGAACATGATTTTAAAAGTAAGTCATGGGATTTATTCAATAAAGTAAAACAAACAATTAAATTTCAATGTACTACTATCTGAAAGGACATCTTCAAATATTGTATATTTTGTTGATGATTATCAATTTTTTTGACCAATGGAAGTGGTCTCCACAAAATTTTTTCGTATATTTCGTAGGAAGAATGCCATCTCTCTTTCTGAACTCATAAAAATTGTGGATCTTTGGTCAAATCTTGCACGCCACCAGTTTTAGAATTTTTACTGTCCGAATCCCGCACACGCACGTCTTGTACTTCAAAATATGGAGAAAAAATAGTATACATTTTGAATGCCTTTTTTACTGATTAAAACCAAACTTTTACATGATTACTACAACCATAGGCAATTGGAATAATACTCGTATTATAAATAATATAGAGATTCATCAAAATCAAGATGATTTTTTTTCTTTAAGCGATTACAATAATTTCTCTTTGTGTAGTAAATATACTTTGTATTACAATACGATCTCTTATTAAAAATAAAATAAAAAGTAATTGATTTGTTAATTTTTGCACTTAATCGTAAATAAGAAATTAATTATACTATATTTTGACATCATTTTCCAATTACAGAGTGGTTATAAGTAAAATTCAAGAGTTTGAAGGACCCTGAAAGAAACACTATTTGGAATTTGTAGCAGAAACTTGATATTCTAATGTTTACAGCATAGAAAACTGAATTAGATAACAAAAATTTTAGTTTCATTTCTTTTTTGATGGTGGCATTATAGCTTGTTAAAGCGTCTTTTCTGAAGCAGTAGTTATTTCTTATCAAAGTAACTACAACCTCAGTTTTTACTAGAGGATAAAGTGTTATAAATAAAATGGTTGTGGAAGAAATTCAGGATGAGTTAATATCTACATATAAGCTCTAAACGTGTAGCAAGGATCACTTATCAATGCCATGAAGACCGTGAGTAAAATCTTATTCCGCATTTTAGGACATTATTCGTGTAAAATTGAAATTTTGCTGCACTTTCAGGCGGTGATCCATAATAAAGAATTGATCTTATCAACTTCATTCCTTCCAAAATCAAAGACGATTAATCATGGATCCGAAAGATTTTGTGAACTGATAACGTGCATTTTATTATATCAGAAATCTACATACAGAATTTAAGAATATGAGGCTCGTATAAACCCTATTCTATTTTTGGAAAGTCTTTACAATTAACGTTTGTAAAAATTTTGTGAGGTATGACTGCTTACCTTATTGATCTTTTTTTTTCGAGACTTTTGAATTAACAGGGTTTATTCCCTGTACCGTAACAGTTATAAATTATAATGAAATTCTAGAACATAATATCTCTGCCTAGAAAGGAAAAAAGATCTTAATCAACAACATTTATGCAAGATAGAATTTCATTTCAAATTACTCTTTCTGTTAAACAGCTACTTTGCCAAACTTGTGATGAGAATTGCCTAGTTAGAAGATATGTCCGAAATACTTGACCAACCCCTTCACATAAATCCTTGCTACTTCTGGTTGTGGGGGTATTTAAATGGCTGTCCCTATAAAGAAGATAGTTCTGTTGTTTATCAAAAAAGCAGAATTACTATACATACATTACTATACATATATTAGAAATTAATCTGGAACCATTGCTAATGTGTTTCACTCTGTTTTATCTTGCGCTTGCTGAATTTTTTTTTGGACTAGAAAGCTCACATTTTAA
The DNA here is from genome assembly GCA_026289955.1 of Argiope argentata. NCBI lineage: Eukaryota > Metazoa > Arthropoda > Arachnida > Araneae > Araneidae > Argiope > Argiope argentata. The sequence goes on along the minus strand of JAOUZG010039019.1, from coordinate 1,095,036 downwards.
CCCCTACTTTGTCGGCATCGCATCTCATACATTCGACTTTTTTGTGCCCTTATGGTCGGCGTCGCATACCATGAGACGAAGAGAAAAATTGCGTGAAATTGAATTCGTCGCAGTCCCACTTCATTCCCAATTTTCGAAGTAAAATTTCCAGCCTTGAATTGAAATTAAAATAAATTTGTACTTAATGTAAATTCGCGTTCAGTGTTATCGTTGCATGACAAAGTAGTTTTTATGATAGATTCAGAGAGAAATTTCGAGCACAGTGAATTTATTATCTCTCTCAGTCGGAAGACGATAGTTCTGCTTTATCAAGTGATAATATTTATTCAGAACTAGCTTCCCCGACAGACTTCGTACTGTCTAAAGTTATTGGCCTATCGTAGTCTAATAGAAAAAATAAAAAAAGAACTTGTTTGACAGTAATCACTTTATTTATTGAGTTATACCTTAATAATAAACAACGGTTACTTACAAAAATGATTTTTCTATTTCATACTTTAAAAGACTTAAGTAATAGTGTGATTATATTTTCATTGTAATGCTTTATGGTGCACGATATTTTTTGTTTGATTAATTGGCGCGTAAATAAATAAATTTGACGGTTTTCCAACGCCGGAGCAGGCAACACACAACTGTCCATGAGAGAAGCATGGATTTTCAAGATTAATGCCTCAACAACAATAAAACAACTTTACATCAGAACACAATTAAAAGAAACATTAAAAAATGAAACATCATCAAATAAAATGGAACAAAATGATACTCACATCCGTTTGGAAGAATAGTTTTTATATCAGTATAATATAAAAGCAATTATTTTCTTTCTTTCTTAAACTTCCTGTTTTCTAAGGATCTATAAATGAAAACCAACTGACTTCGCATATTTCTTTCTCAACAAACAAAATTTTATTTCTTCCTGCAATCGTACTCATTTGGCGAGGGAGAAAGAAATGAAGATTTTTGGCGGGAAAGTAAGAAAAGTGTATTTTTAATTATTTTCCCCTCAGTTTTTCGTTTTTTTTATCTCCAAAAGAACCTTCCTCGCGTCTTAACGAAAATATTTTTTTAAAAAAAAGTTAGCCAAATCGGTTGAGCCGTTCTCTAGTTTTGAGCTTAGCTACGCATTTGACGATTCATTTTTATTTATATCGATGTAGTAAATAAGAAGACGATGATATGAGCTCAGTAAGGATGTGGGTTGAAGAAAAAACAGTTTGTCGGTTTTACAGTAAACCCCGATAAATTAGATAATTATAACATAAATCACAATACAGCATATAAATGTGTTATGACAGAGCATTTTTTTTAAAATTTTAAACTTGTGTGTATTGCAGGGCAGGGAAAATTTGAGATCAGTGGACGGAACATAGAATATTTCACTAATAAGTTAAGCAAAAAACTGCTTCTTGACCAAAATATTTTGCGTTTTCGAGTTTAGAGTAGAACATAAACTAATTTTCAGCAAAAAAATGCTTCTTTTTCCGGTCGGAAATTCTGAAAAAAAAATTCGACAGGGAAAGGGTTAAATACTTAATGCAATAATTCAGTTAATATCTTTTAACAATGGAAATATGGCATAGTTTCAATCTACAAAGTAATACAATAAAAAAGCTCCACAAATAAAAAAATGAACTGCTTTTTATTATTTAATTCATTTTCCTTGCTTTTAATATTACATATATCCATTTCTACAACATACTAAAAAAAGTTTTTCTTTCACATTTCTTCAAAAACTTGCATTTTAATTATAACCACTCTGTATTCTGCTGAGTTCGCTTATGGAATTTTTCAAAATAAGTTTCTCTGAGAACGGTTTTCCTTATACTTTCCTCTGTCCATTTATCATTCTAAAATTGAAACACTGAATTCCATTCCATTCGTATTTTAGTGACAAACCCAGTTTCTTGGTTGATGCATCACGAGTACTTTAAAATGCAGCTGTCTTGATTCCCGAAGAATCTACAGTTTATTTTTCTGCGACAGTCTTGAATTCCAGATAAAACTAATTTACCAAACTTGATTCTTTTAGAAGATATTCTTCGTCCCAAGAATAAACTTAACTTTATTTCCCCTTTTATTCTTATCCAGTCTTTTCAACAAGGATAATAAATTACATTAGTATGTAAAAATTTAAATCGACTCTTTTTTTATTTTAAAGCAAAATTAATTAGTTTATTGAGTGAAAAAGTAAATCAGTGTTTTTCAATTTCTTTTAAAAGGTTGGTGGATAAGTTTCACTTAATAAAAATAATTTATTTGCCTTTTTCCTATAAATGAATAAAACTTCGTTCTAAGATTTTATAAGTTTAATGTTTCAACTTCATTAACAGAAACAAAAGGGAACATTGTTGAAAATTTTTATATCAAATAAAAGTAGTTAAATGCAAGTTTAAGAAATTCTTTACATGAAATTTGAATTAACGATTATTTTTTGATTGTCTTAATTAACATCACAAATCAATTAATTCAGAAAAAATTTATATAATTTAACATTTCTCTATTATTTAAAGCATTACTGTTAACTAGTAAGCGTGTATTAATTCACATTTTTCTTGTTTATGATATAAAATACAACCAAACTAGTTAATACGTAATAATAAAAAAAACTACTGAATAATTTTTATCGCTTGAATGAAAAGTTATAAAATAACTTTCGGTGCAATTTGCCTCCAGAAATTCTTTTCAAACAGGCGTAAAATGTTTACTGTAACAAATTACTATATTTAAATAATTGAAAAATCAAATGTATAAAATATTATTTTAACGTTTATTTTGATAGTTTTGAAAATTCCATTAATTTAAAAAACATAAATGAAAGCCCATAATTTACATATTTTTAGAATCATGCAACTTTTTGTGTCTGCTTGTTAGAGTATTGCAAAATTGATCATTAAATTTTATTTAATAAAAATATATATAACCTTGCTTTGTGACATGTTTTAACTAATGGCTTTTATTAATTTTTGGAATATTTATTTTCCTACTTTCCTTGCTGGAATAACTGAACTGTAATTAATTAAATTTTATGTACAATAAGATTCTTACTGTAATTTCATATTCTAACTTTTGTTTTAGTGTTTTAAATATTTTTCCGATTCTAAGACTTTACCATCTTTATTGCTTTTTAAAGCCGTAAAAGGATGGATAATAATATTATCCTTATATATATATATATAATGCAATTTAAATTGAATCATGAGAAAAATTTCTCCAATCTATGAGTTGCATGTAGAAATTTTTGATCGCGCATTAACTGAAACTTCTCTTTATTCTTAGGTATATTTTAATTCCGCTTTATCCTTATAAAGCAAACACAAAACAAGCCCATCACATACAAATATTAATGTGATATAATAAAAACATACCAGTAAAATTAAGATGATTAAACAATATGATACAAAGCTAATTTAGCCTTAGCAAGTTAAGCTTGAAAAAATGTTTGAGAAAGTTGAATCACTTATAATAAAATATAAGATAATGGTGTTTCTTTTAAAGGTAAATCAGAAACCTTATTCTGTTCTCATTTATTTATTTGTTTAGGAAATAGGATAATCTTGACTATTTCAGGAACTTAACACAAAAATATAACTTCTCCGGTTAATTACTTCCAACATGTATTGCTCATATAAGTACAGTTAGTTTAATTTTTCATTCATAACTTCAATAGCTTTTCCAATATGTTTGAAAACCTCATTATAAAAACAATACGCGTTCGTTTGATAAAAATATAAATGATTTCAGCTCCGAATTTCAAATTTTATAGCGCTTATATATATATATATATATATATATATATATATATAATATTAGTTTCATAAGTAAATAAAGAATTAAAAAGTAAAGAAACTTTTTAATTATTAATACAAGAATGGAACATACAGAGATCTAAATCTTGTTATCTAAATTGTAATGTCTAACTTTTAACATTTTAATATTAATAAAAAAAGAAAGAAAGAAAATAACTCTGTTTTCATTAGATTCATTTCAACAATTTTCATTGTTTTATGAGCTTTATTTCTTAATAAAGATTCTCTGCAATTATTTAACAAGAAAGGAAGAATTATTTATTTAAAAAAATAGAGACATTGCTCTGAAAAATTAAAATTGAAGTGTTCTATTCTCAGTCAGAATATTCCCAGTGATTAAATATTCAGCTCATAATTTTCCATTTTAAACTCTGTTATGATAATATTTCAGTCTTATGTACTTATAATGTAATATCATATCTACTATGTATGTTTAAATTTCTGTAATTTAGGAAAAATAGGAAATAAATTCTTCTTAATTAAATTATTTTATTCCATTTGCTCTATTCATGAGATAACTTGGTAATGGGTCCCATTAAATACCAGAAATAAACCTGCTGTATGATTTTGGGAGCTCTATTAATTTTCTGCAAAAATACCATTATAACTTCAACGTGCTTAACTTAGCTTTTACCAATGAATATTGAAGTTCTCATTATCTGTAGCTTTCGAATTAGGGAAACTCTAATGTTTTCTTATTTTCATAATGTTGATTTTTTCTACATTTAGCATTTAGATTTCTTTCAAATATTTCTTCATTATAAAATTTCTTTTATTATTAAAATATTCCCTCGTTATTATTTTATTGAATTTTTTTCTATTTCCTTATCCAAATTTTTTCATTCTCTTTCTTTTCGAGAGTTAATGGGTTATTAATGTAAGTATAAGACATAGTTCCCTCTGCAAATTTCAATTTTGTCTGATCTTTAAATCTTCAAAAAACAGTAACAATATCATCGTATCTTTACAATTATAATACGCTGGATCCGGATTGCCTGAAACCATGGAATCCAGGCATTTTGAAACTCCTTCTACCCAACAATTACGTCACTGTCATAAATGCTATCAATCCAATATTGATAGTATGAATATCGAGAAATATAAAATATATTTCTCCACGTCTTCGTGCCCATTTGTACCAAATGCCATTTTGAAAAGTGGTAACAAGACATCCTATAAATTTATATTGAAAAAAAAATTAGCTCGGAATAAATGGAAAATAAAAGCTAGTATAAGTTTTAAAAAGATCTAATTTTTTTATTATTATAATTATAAAATCCCTCCTATCAAACAAACTAGAATAGGATGGTGTCACAAGATGTAAACTGCAATATTTCTTTCTTTCATAAATGGATATTCTCAGTTACTGATACTCAGTTAATAAGATTGATGATCTGACCATTGGTTCTTCAGAGGACAATTATAGTTTTGACAGATAGAGTTTGGGAGGACAGGTGGAGTTTTGCTAAAAAATGATATTTCTTTTCATAATAAATTATAAGAAGGTGTCAGATCGTAACCTTTTACGACTTACTTCCATTTCATTATAATTTTTCTTATTGTTACTTTTTTAGTGAATTATATAAAACTGATTCATTTATTCTCAATTTTTGTTTACAATATGCTAATGTTTCATTAACACCGTTTTAAAAACTTGGCAAAAAGGGATCCTATATTTTTATATTAAACAGAAACAACAAAAAATAACTCGGAATATAAGGGAAAAAATCAATTATAATTTAAAAAAAGATCTAGTTATTTTTTATTATAATTATAAAATCAATCTTATCAAACAAACTTGAATAAGATAGTGTCTGAAGATGTAAACAGCAATATTTCTTCCTGTCATAAATGACTTATATTCTTAGTTACTGATATTCAGGTAATGAGATTGATGATCTGACCATTGGTTTGTAAGAAAGATATGTAGGTTTTTGCTAAAAAAATTATATATATGATATAAAGATGGATATGATAAATATCATATAAAATATATATGATATATATCATATAAAATTTATCTAATTAATCTGAATTTTTTTACTATGTGTTAATGTTTCTTTAACAAAACTAGCAAACCTTGATGCATATGTATTTGGTAAAAATTAAGCACACACATAGGCATCAATATCCTCAAAGGATTAAAACTACTGAATATTAATCTCAATTTATCAAATTTCAGATTATTCCATAATACGTTAAGGATATAGAGGTAAATTTCTTTGAAGGATCGCTAATGATAATTAAAATAAACCTTAGACAGTGCCATAATTTTAAAGAAATAGTTTGAAATGAAAATGAATCCTCTTTTTTTAAAAAAGGCATATTACAAATGCAGGAGAATTGTAAGTACAATTTTTGGATTTTTGTTAAAAAAAATTCTGTTTAACAATTCAAATTTTAATTAGAATTTTTGAATTGACTTAAAAAAAATATTGAAATTTTTCACTTCTCATAATTTAGGAAATAAAGTGAATTCTGCCTGAATGTTTTTTATTAGTTGACATTTAGTAAGTGGAAGTATAAAGATATTTAAAGTCAAAGTTGACAGCGTTGCTTTAAATCTTCAATACTCCTCCCCTCGCTACTTTTATTTCTACAATGGCATCGGTAGGAGTTGATTTTTAGTTTTTCTCTTCGAAAATGCTTCCACGTGACAAAGGTTCAACCTTTTGTAGAGAAATTCCAATAAGCATTTCATGTGGAAGTTTTATAGTTGACGAGAACTTTTGTTTTATTGTTATTCTTTTGTAGAATCTCCTATTAAAACACGAAGAAATGACAAATGAAAAGTAGTTTCTCGTGAACGCTTTAATAACTTCTGTAGCCAAATAAGCTTTTTTATTGTTTAGAAATATTATTTGCTGCACTTAATGTTCTAGAATTCCAAACTTGGTATAGCAGAAGAATCGTTATAATTTGAGGCAGAGGGTTTCATAAATCACCAACATTCTTTATTAAATGACTTGACACAAATTTAGTATAAACTATCCTTTGCGTTTTCTATAATTTATTACGGAAATGTTAAAAGAAGATTTCTTAGGTTGATACTTCTGATATTGAAACATTTTTCTATCAAATTTTCAATGGATGTGAATTACAAACAGAAATTAAAGAATTTGTCCATTGTCAATTTTCTTAACAACATCGACAAGAATCTGTATTACGATATTGGGCGATATTTAGAATGTCGAATTTTTTTAAAATGCTAATAGGGTATCTATTTGCAATAACTTTCAGCTGTTGCTATGATTTGACACTCATTTTGAAAGCTACTAACAAGTTGCTACTCGTTTTCTACTTGAAGATAGTTCTTAAATATTACCCTAGAAATCAGGACCTTTGTTGAGATCTCTGTCCAGTGACTATTCTTGTGTCACTGTGTTTTGTTCTTTTCAAACCTTTGCACTGGAATGTCTTTTCTCCATCACCATTCAAGGCGGTGCATCATTTTGGCATTTTATTATTTTTTTAATAATTTTAATTGTTAAAAAGATTTAAATTCATTTTTCAGAGAAGCTCAACTTAAAATATAAATACACCGCACGTTTTTATATTTTGCTGTAATAAACAGGTCCATGCATTAAGAAAAAAATTATGCATCGAATTATTTTCCAATTGCCAAGGTTTGGTAATTTTATATCTGATTTCATTCTTCAAAACGAGAAATCAAAGGATATTTGTCCATAAATACATAAACAATTGGTTAAAACAATTAAATTAAGAAAATTAACTTATAAAATGTTATGATTTATTAATTAAAATTCAAGTTTTTTGGAGCCATACAAGTATTTTTAATATTTAGATATTTCTTGAGTAAAAGTATGTAGGTTTTGTATCTACACAAAGTACTCCACGTAGTCAGACATAAAGGATCAAAATGCACTCAAAGAAAGAATGCTTGATATCAGTTATAATGACTTTGAAATTAAGCATCATCAATATAAAGAATACTTGAATTATATGGATTGTGAAATTAAGCATCATCAATATAAAGAATACATGAATTATCAGGATTGTGAAATAAAGCATCATCAATATAAACAATACATGAATTATCAGGATTGTGAAACTAAGCATCATCAATATAAAGAATACATGAATTATCAGGATTATGAAATTAAACATCAGCAGGATAAAAAACAGTTTTTCAACACTTTAAATGTGTCAAATTTCTAAAAACATCACAAATAGTGATGTTTTCAGAATGCATTAGTTAGGGGTATTTGCTATTTAAAAGGCTGACTGATAAATCACTCATTATTGAGTTGTGGAATAGAAGGCGTTATGCTGAATGATAATAAGGTATCTTGTTTCACCCTTCATGAATATTAGTGAATACAAGCATCATCTTCACGGTATATAACTATTTCTACTCTTTTTTATTCTATTTATATTCTTCTGAATTTCTATTCTAGGAAGAAAAGAATGGAATCAATTAAAAATGTGTTTCGCATTCAAGAAAAGAAGACTACACATATGATATATCATAACATAAATAGTTAACTTTATTGTCAATTTAGAATTCTCATTCTTATCATACGTCTTTATGTTAGTGTGGGATGAAAGTTCGGAATGATTTTTTACCATCAGAAGAGTCAATTTCGTCATCTGATCACGAGGTCAATCAGATAAATGGCTCTCGTATACCCTCATCACGCAATCCTTTGTAATCACTTAACAATAACAAAAGTAACATTTTCTACGTATAATTTTTAAGAGTAATATTATTGATTTAAAATAACTTATAAAGCTTGGATTTCAATTATTTGGATAAATGGCAATAGAACTTCACATTGTTATGTATCCTTTTATGTTTTCTTTTCTTTCTTTTTCTGATGCAGTGATCAAACTAGTGGTGGACTTAAACCTTTGTTGCTTTCATTTAATCATTAATTGCCAGTTTCTTCCTCCTTTACATGGAATCATTAGATTAATTAGTAAGATTAATCTTTGGCAGATTTATTTTACCCTACTAAGATATTCTTTCTATCTTCTGAGATTAGCTTATTTTTCAGGCTTGGCTAAAAATCTAAATGGAAGTATTATGAATTAAAAATATTCTGCTACACTTAAGCTTAAGAAAATTAGAAAATGTTTGGAGTTTAAATGCGTACAAAACGAATTATCTTAATTGTAAAAAGATTCTGCCATAAATAATTAAATGATTTGATTTCCTGAAATGATTGTCTATTCACTTAGATAAATAAGCTAACAGTACTTGCATTATTTGAGGAATTTGCTTTATTAATGATATGCTCTTTTAGGTACGTTAACTGAAGGATTTACATTGTTAGTATAAACGAATTCTGATAATAGAAGGATAAAAGATAAATAGATTTTGTTTTAGAGTCGATAAAATGTTAGTTCTTATATCGTACATGTTTTGAATGCGTTTCACTTCGGTTCTGGTTTCAAACGATGAAGAAGAAAAAGAAGCAATAATGACTTGTATCTACAGGTTGTTGCCGAATTCTACCGAAAAATTCAGAGTATTTTCGGTAGAATTCGGCAACAACCTGTAGATACAAGTCATTATTGCTTCATTCTACCGAAAAATTCAGCATAAGGAAGATAAAGAGTTACCATACAACACAACATTTAGTAGGTGAAAATCGTAACTGTTGGAAATTATAAACAAATAATAAATGGTGTTTCAAGTATGAATTTTTTTATGTGAAAACACATTCTTAAAAGCCGGCTTTCTGGCATAGAGGTAGCGCGTCTTCCTTGGGTTCTGTGAGTTCAGAGTTCGAGTCCCGGTTTGAGCATGGTTGTTCTTCTGTGAGCTATCTGTGAGATGTGTGAATGGGCCACTCTGTAAAAAGAGGCTGTGCAAGCAAATATGGTGAGTGTGTAGCTAAGTCGTACTCTTGGCCCTAGTTGGCACTACTTCAAAAACAAGAGACGCCCCTTTCTGCTTAAATCTGCCACTGTATCAGCTGGGGGGGGTTGTCCATAGGCAAGTGCTATAAGTAACAGCAACAACATTCTTAAAAGTTTTTTTCTATGCTGGTAACATGCGTATTTTATAATCCAAAGTGTCGTAAATTATTGAAATGAAAAAATTGGTTTGGAACACTCCTATTTTTAGAAATATTAAAATGTGAAAGATAGAGCTTAAAAATGGAAAGAATTTCATATTCTATAATTTGATATAAGCGTGTAGTGTGAGAACTGGGAAGTTTCAAATATATTAAAAAAAACTAAAATAGGAATCAGAAAACATTGCTACAACATCAGCAATAATTTTTTCCTAGCGTTGTCAAATTCGAAATATAAATTAAGACCAGGGATAGTAGACATTAAGATGAAAAATTACCTTAAAACATACCTTCGCAGTTAAGGTTTTCCAGGTGTTATCTGGCTTATTGAGATAGCGCCGCAGTTCTCCCCCACCAATGAGTCGGCGGAGAGAGGAACGATTTTTTATTGAGCCAGGCGTTATGGCGAGTTGCTTCTTTTTTACATCAAGTGAATGTGACGACTTTGTTTTGCTTGCATCAAGTGAGTTCGACGTCTTTGTTTCGATTTCGATTTCTAAAGTTATTGATTCGTTTTTGATTTCTAAAGTTTCGTGAAACTTTAGAAATCAATAACTCACAAACAACTGAAGATAAGAATAATAATGTTTGCATAGAAACAATGGAAATGATTTTTGTTCTTTGTGCATGAAATTAAAATTTTATGGCGATATTTTTAACCACAGAGAACTTTGCATTTCCGGAAGAGGTTAAGTATTACATATTTGTCAAAGATAAAAATAAGTTGTCAAACGAACCACATTTTCTAATGCAGTAAGCAAATTTCTGCTCTATCATTTCTTCAGAAAAGATGTTAAATATTACAAAAATATGATTTCTAATTAAAAGTCGAATAGAGAATCATAAATTGACGAGACATTTATCCTCTGATTATAACATCTTAATGTGATCCTATGATTGTCACATCTTAATGCAACTATCATCCATATTTACAGGGCCTTATCATTTTAATTGTAAAGTGCAACAACCAATAATTTTACTTCGTAACAATAATATGAAAAATCCAATCTTATTCCCACCCTTTCTATGCTAATGACATACATTTTAATCTTTATCTTTCTGCAAATTATTGCTTCCGGACTTTTGAATCATTCTGTAAGTAAAAATTTTGGCGATTGAGAGTTTTAACCTTGATGGTGACTTATATTTATTAAATTTATTACTGCTTTTAGAGAACTGAACTTATTAAATTTCCTGGTTTTCGAAGGTGGACTCTTTGAAATCTTGTAATTACAATAAAGCCCTTTTTTTTTTTAATCTCGTGCTGGCATTGGTCCTTCACATTACGACAGCAATTTTCATCACATGCTTATTGTCCCAAAGGCATTTTTGGTTTTTCAATAAACCGATAATTCTTACTAGGAAAAAGTAGGTGTTTCAATTGAAATTTTGCTATTTTGGAAAAAAAAAGAAGAAATTTTTGTTTTATTTTGAACCACCCTGTACGTAAGGAAATTAAATATTCAGCGCTGTGCAATGAGAGTCTAATTAACTGTACATTTATTGTATTATGTTTTTGTTTATTCAAGTACATAAAGATAACCTGCAGCTTTATAGAAGATGTGAACCCTAGTTTGCAATTTTTAGAGAAATTAAATTGAATAGACAAAAAACAGATCACTAAAACGCACATACAAGAAGAAAAAAAATACAGAAATTATATAGTCAAGTGAAAGAAAAATTTATTAAAGAAGAGACTGTCTGTTATGTCACCCTTTGGAAGAGCTATTAATTATAAAAGTAATTAAATACTCCACAACAAGAAGAATTTAAAAGATTTTCGCTCATTCATTTTATATATTAATTCTTCCATATATGATGACAGTGAATGTTTTGAGATTGCTTCAGAATTTCACAAGTTTTAGTGGTATTATTTTTTTTCAACATTTCAAAGATTCATATAATTGAAAGGATTTTTCAAGAAATCTCTTTAACTTATTTCTGAAAAAAAAAGACTGAAAACAAGAGTTGAGTAGCGAATAGGGTTGAAAATAATCTTTAGAAAGGATTTTTTTATTTAAAAAATACTTTTGACTTCTCTCAGTAATTAGTCAAAGTCTGGATAAACATTTGTTTATAAAAGATAAAAAAATTAGCAAAAAAACTTATACAATTTTCTTTTTCTTTTTTATGTGTTAATTTCCCACTATGAAAAATATTTTCCCAAGAAATTACGTTTACATTTTTCTAAGAAATAAGTAATTGCAGGAAACAAACATTGAAAAGAAAATAAGCAAGTAAAACGTCTAGAAATGACTTTTTAAAAATTCAAAATCCTCAGTAGTCAGTTTTTGTTCAGAAGAACAAATTTATATGATAACAAGCAACATAATGAATGGTTTTAAGTAAATTTTTGTGATTTTTCATACAATAACTCTTTCAGGCGCAGTGAGAAATCAGAAAACATTAAGTTGCTTAAGAATTTTATATACTTTTGCTATTATTTTCTAATCCTTATCACTTACTGACTCGGCAAAACCCAGGTGTGAATGTTCTTTACTAATGGACCGTTTTAGTCAGGTTTATTTTTCATAGGAAGGGGTACAAGGTATGAAGAACGTTATCACTCAAAATGCTCACGCTTTTCTCTCTCAATTACGCATTTGAAAAAGAAAATGTCCCCAAGTATGGAACTTTCTCGAACCGTAATGAGTTTGAATAGTAATGTGAGGTTAAATAGTCCGACAACTGACAGAGCCAGAAAACTTTTCACGAAATCTTTCCTAGTTATTTCTGAAGAATAGATTATTACAGAAAGGACAAAATTAATAGCATATAAGAAGAAAATATCTTTGAAAATGTATTCATACTTTCTTACTCTTTGCTTCTGACAAAATTTAGTTATAAAACGGGAAAGTAAATTTATATAAAGAGAATTGAAATACCAAGAGAAATTGTACACAAATTTCTTTATTCTTATAATAACTCTTACACGCACAATGATAAACCTGAAAATATTAAAATTGCTCTCGAAATTTATAAGTTTTCGGTTTGTTAATTTTTACAATATTATATCTATTCATATAATGAAAGAAGCTTTGCAAAACATAAATAAGTTTGACATAATTTTTAAAAGAAAGCAGTGAAATTATTATAGAAAACAAAAAAAATCAATAGAACGCAGGAAAAAAATATCTTTAGAAATATATTCTTACTTTTTAACTCTTTTCTTTTGACAGAAATCAGTTATAAACCGGGAAAATAAATTTATATAAAAACAATTGAAATTCCGAGAAAAATTTTAAACAAATTTCTTTGTTCTTTTCATATAATAATTCTTCCATGAACAGTGACAAACTTGAAAATATTAAAACTGCTCTCGAACTTTATAAGCTTTCGATCTTTGAATTTTTTGAATATTATATATAGCTTTGCAAAAAATAAATACCAGTAACTTATTTTTATAAAGAGAGAAATGGAAGAAAGAAACAAATGAACAACGAATAATGCAAAAATCAATGTTAAAAAAAATATTTTCTTATACAAAATTGCCTTGACTTTTGCCAGTAATTAGTTGTAATCTGAAGGAGCAAGCTTATATGAAAGCAATTAAAACTTCTTCAAAAATATTTAAATACTTTATTTATTCTTTTCAAATAGTATCCTTCCACATATAGTGGAAAAAAGCTTGAAGTATTGATATTGCACTCGAATTTCATAAGTCCTTGAGTTTCAAAATTTTTTTTAACATTTCTACGGATCACATAATGGAACGGATTTTCCATGAAATCCAGTTATCTTATTTCTGAAAAGTGGCATATAACAGAGAGCAAAAGCTGAGCAACGAAAACTGCCGAAGAAAAAACTCTAAAATCAATTTTGAAATCCTCCTCACTTCTAGAAAGTTCTAAAAATGATGTCCAAATCTCCAGAAATTCAAGTGTTGGTAAATGTTGAATGTTCAGGATCACGACGCATGTTAACAATGGACATCCGCCTGCTAGAAAAAGGAATATGATTTTTGTTTGGCCAGCAGCAATCTGCTTTTCAATTTTTTTCTTATTTTTTTTAATCTTAGAATAGGATAGCAGAGTATCCCCTTTTCTTCACAGATTTTTAGTTCAAAAAGTGAATGCAATCTTCTACATCCCAAGAAATATTTTCTTTGAAAGGATTCGAGGTGAAAGACCTCAAAAAAATAGCTTTTCTTCGATTTTTAGTACTCTGAAGTAACGAGCTCTGTATGAAAAAAAATCTCGGAAAAACTGATCCGTTCTTCGTATTTGTGTCAGTAAAGTTTCAATCGCTTTTCACAGGCAGAAATTTTTAAAGAATGGAAATAAAAAATATACTTCCGGAGAAATTTTTAATGGATATAACGTTCCGCGGTTTTGGAATTGGTAAAATAAATAGATTGATTTTTTTACCTTAAATCTACCTTTCATAGAGAAGAAACCTAATCTAATTAAGAAATAAAGAATGTTGAAATTTAAAAAATAACTATCAACTTACCTTGATGGTCATTCTAGCAATAACAAGTCTTAAAATATGAAATTCTAAAATTTTTAATAACCGAATAAATTATACGATTTATTCGATTATTAGAAACAATAATAAATACATAAATTTAAGAATTTCTTCCCTCTCCCCGCCAATTTTTTTTTTGCTCCAACTTTTCACAGTTTGCCAATTAAGGGGTTAAGCGTAGTTAGATTAAAATGCCATTTATAGGATACGTCTTGATATTTTGGGATATGTTTTCGTGTGTCCCAGCCCTCCGATTAACAGAGGTGTATTTAATTCTGAAAGATTTTTTTATGCACTGCTGAGCTGGTGCCCACGTGCAATTGCGATGGAATCAAACCTCAAAATTGCAGTTACACGAGACAGTTTTTAAAGCCAATCTGAAAATTTTCTTTATTTTCAAAAAGGATTTTACTAACGATAGGGATTTTGATTGTATTAAAAATTTTAGACATAATAATACATTCTTTCACAAGATATCTCAAATTACTGCGTAGGAAGTAATTATATATTTAACTGGCAATGTTATCCTCATGTTATTGTCATAAAACCCTTTCTATCAATAAGTATTCTCATTTATAATATCAGATACTATTTTGTTTAGGATTTAACAAAAGGGTATATCTCCTTTCGCTAAGTCATAGATGGGTTAAAGGACAAAGTTCTTTTGTCCTTGCACCTAAATCATTTAACAGAATATTGCAATGCGTCCTTCGAAGTATTCAGTAAAACTTTTGAAAATATTTACGGGACATTTCTTTTCCCTTTCCTCCGAGAGAACTTTCCAGACAAATTATTTAAATTACTGGCGCTATAATCGATATAGAGGAAAAACTATATTGATTATCCTTTACGTTTTTTTATATTAGCAAGTTAAGCTGCAGTATGTTGCAATCATAAATTTACACATAAATTATTTTGTATAATTTGGAATACATAAAAAATAGTATAAGAAAGTAAAAATGCAGAAATTTCATAACAAATTTCACTAATGTTTAAAAAATCGATACAACCTCCATACTTATAGTGCAGGTAGTAGAAAAAATCCCTATTAATTGAAGACGCTGGCTGATAAACTTTTTCGATTCTTTTTACAACGTTGAGATCTCACCTAATCTGTTTTTCATATATAAATATGTATTTAAATTTAAGAATTTCCTTTCTGCCAAAAGATTCCAAGATGACAGCAAATGTGAATTGTTATTCTACCCTGGTTCTTACAAGTGGTATCATCTTTTCCCAATATGACAAGCGTCTCAACACAAGCAGTTATTTTAAAGATTTACGA
This sequence comes from Argiope argentata, assembly GCA_026289955.1. Classification (NCBI taxonomy): domain Eukaryota; kingdom Metazoa; phylum Arthropoda; class Arachnida; order Araneae; family Araneidae; genus Argiope; species Argiope argentata. The sequence continues at coordinate 1,079,434 of JAOUZG010039019.1, read as the reverse complement.
TAATAATTATTTTTGAGGATGTTGCAGTTATGTACTTCATTTGAAAATAGAGTGTCTTGTATTATTACATTCTGAGTTCGTTCAATCGGCCAATGGAATTTAAATTCTGAATACTTTAAATGAAATTCTGTGCGAAAACCTTATATATATTGAAAGTTATGTCTTAAAATTTCAAGTCAGCATTTTTAAATTTCAGAGATGTTTTTATAATGAAAATCTCAAGCAATTCAACTGAAGATATATTATGTTTTGATGATTTTTTAACAAAGAAATTGACTTGAATTAAAATAAATGAAGAAAATCATGATATTTTAAAAGAAAAAAAAACAACTGACTAATAAATGAACAGCAATTGATGCTTAGATTCCAAAGTGAAAGTTTTTAGGCATTAATCCAATTATATCTGAAGCATTAACCGGTAAATCAGATGGGCTATAATTAAAGGGATCTTTTTATAATGTATATAAGATTTTAATTACACATCCTGGTACTAAATTTATTGTCAGACTAAAAGTATTTGATGATTTCAATCATCTCCTCTGCTCTGATCTCAAAATAAATTGACTAGAAAATTATGACGATTGCTGTTAATATTGTTGTTTTAAATGGCATTTGCCATAGACAAACTTGTTGATTCCTATCAGCTATTTTAAGCCAAAATAAGCGTCTCTTGTTTTGAAGTAGCGCCAACTAGGGCCAAGAGTTCGACTTAGTCACTCACTCATCACATTCACTAGTACAGCCCCTTTTTTAGGGGGACAACTTACAAAATGAACACAGAAGAACAACCATGCCTGAGCATGGACTCGAACCCAGGACGCCCAGAACACGGGGAAGACGCGCTACCCATATGCCAGGACGCCGGCTGACGGTTGCTTGTATGCTGTACTTCAGTCAGAAAAATTATAAAGAAATTTAAATTTAATTTTGGGAATGGAACAATGAAAATAAATAATGGAAAGGAAATTGACTCGTAAATACAAAATTAGGAATCAAACATGTGATAACAGCTGGAACATTTGATTTAAACTATTATTAGACCAGATGCGTCACATTTAGCTGTACCTTTTAAAGGTATATCTTGGAGTTTCATAGTACATCAAAATGTTAAAATGAAGGGCTAGTTGAAATATAATGTAGTTTTAAAAGATTTTTAACTATGCAGATCTCAAATAGTTTAAATTTAAAATATCATTATATTTTGTATCTAAAAATATCATTATATCAAAACAAAATGATACTTTTTAAATATTATATTTTGATGATTGTATGCTTTCTATAATAAGTTACGTGAGAATTAGGAAAAAATGGAGGGCATAAGGAAATTTTCAGATTAGAAAAACGAAAACTATGGATAAAAATCTAATATTAAATGTTGATTAGATACTAAATTTAAATGTGAGATTCGAACCGGAGATAATATTTCGAATATATAAACCTATCTTATTGTTGCATAGAAATATTTTTAAACATCTTTTAAAGCTATAAATTCGGATTTATATGCTCTCTTAAATGTTACAATGGATGTTCATTTAAAACATTGTCCAAGTTTTGAACGTCTGACTAGAGTTGACTAGTTTGACTAAATACATAATCATGGTTTCATCATCTTATCGTCTCTTCAGGCCAGAATCATCCTTTCAGCGACAGAATTTTCGGACATAGAAATTCCCAGGAACTTTTGGTGTTAAAAATGTTTAAAATAGTAATATTGTGAATTTTATAATTGCAGTTTTTATGGTTATGGTTTTTTATATTTATTTTGTTAAAAGGCACACGAAACAGAGAGACAAATGCACTTTCTGTAAAAAGAATTTTTTTAAAAAATTTCCAAAAATCTACAATTATGATGTGGACGAAAAATCATCCTTCGATCTTTTTGCGGTTTTGAACTATCGTAAACAAACACCCAAATTATTAATTACATCTAAAATTGTAATTTTTCTTCGGTTTCATTAAATTTTTAAACATGAAGATTCTTTAAAATATTGATGCCAACATTTTTGCAACCGCAATAGTACTTCATTTCAGTTTTCGTAAACTTTTAGAAATTTATTTTGCCTTATTTTCTTTCTACAATTTACACGTCAGCTTTAGAGAATACTTAAAAAACTAACAGGGAAAAAACTTCGTCAAGTATGTGAAATTGTGTGTTTCATCCATAATTTGCGGAAAAAATGATTTATTTTAAAAATATTTCTTTAAAATATGCAAGGAAATTGAAAGTATATCAAATTAACTGTAAAATATTTATTTCTCTTGCTGGTATAAAAGTGAACGTTTGCTTAACATATAATCATGAACAGTGACCATTTTTTTATCGGAAGATTTCATATAATACGTATATCAAAAATCTTCTTTCCTCTTAAAATTTAAAAATACAAAAACGGAAACCAGAGGATGACGAAACACTTAAGAATTTAAATCTGTCTTTTTCAAAAATCTAATCCAGAAGGGTAACTTTAGTTACCAGTTTTGATTACTCGATTTTACCATCCATTCTAATTTCTTTCAGTTTTTCAATTTCTGTCCTTAAACCTATTTTCTGGTAGCTTTCCATTCCTCACTCAACCTAAATTTTTGTGATTATTTTATCCCTCTGTCTCATTTCATTTTTTTCTGGTTTTCTGTTACTCTATGTAATTTCTTGTGGTTTTTCGTTCTTGTCTCTTAACCAGCCTTTTCGTGCCTTTTCTTCTTAGTTAAGTATATCTTTCGACTTTTTCATACAAATGTGTAATACGACATATTTTGTGTTCTGTTTCATGATACAGTGGAGAGACTTGAGTTTGGATTTTCAAATTTTTTCTTCCCAATTTCTTCAATACCTTAACTTTATACCCGATTGTCTTCAAATCCAAAATTTAATGAATTTACTATCATGATATTATCATACACCAAATTTCCTTTAACTAGTTAACTGCATTTTTTATTTATCTTCTTCAGCCAATAGGCACTAATTACTCCTATGTAATGCGCATTTGTGTAGTTGCGTTCACATGTCCACATTTGATCAGAAAGATAGACATTTCAAAAATTTAGATATTGATACAAAGACCGCATATTAAATTTCAGCCAACTACCTTGCCGAGCGTATGTGTTGCATTGCTCATAAATAGGCAGAGCAAACTATTTACTAAGTACCATTTAAAATATAGTTCTTTTCACTAAAACGACTATTTAAAAAAATGTCGATTTAAAACTCCTGAGATTTGAATTTTTTAAAGATTTCAAAACTTCCTATTAAATGTTTAATTCATGAAAAAAAATAAAAATATGAATTCTAGCAAAATTATAATCTAATTAGTTGACACAAAATTTTTCAGAAGTGACTAAAGACTTGCTTAAATGGCATTTCATTAAACTCGCTATTAGAAGATATTTTCCCAACTAGGCCAATAAAAAAATTAAGAATAATTATTTTCTAGCACTAATATGATTTAATATACATTGCTTTCCTTTTTGATTTCGCTTTTTGTTATATTCATTTCTGATTTCATATCAGAATTGAGAAATTTCAGTTAAACAAAATTAATAATTTCCCGAATATTATCAATCTTATCTCCCTCCATGAATTTTTAAAAAATGCAGGAATGATTATTTAAACCACCTGAAAGCGTTTAAGCAGACAGATGGTATTCTAAAACAGAAATTACGTTACTGAAAATGAGTTCCGAGTAAGGTCTCATGTAAGGCATATAAACATCTTCGCAAATATCAATGAAAGCTACTGAATTTCATAAACATAGATCAATGCACGATAAGTTCAAATATAGCACACTAAAGCAGTGAATCCCCTTATTATATTGGTGTACGAAAAGGTGTAGAAGATACCACGACATCATTTTATACAGTTAGGGAAACTGAAATATTGATTATTCTTTCGATGTCTTCTTTAAATTCAACGTGTCATCATATCCATTATGACCTGTCTATTGTATCTTTCCGCCATCCGTCCCGCCGGGAGACATTTCAGATCTGTGTTGTGACAGATGGCACTTGCCGTGGACAAGCCTCCGCTAATATGATCAGCAGATTTTAAACCTAAGAAATGCGTCTCTTTGTTTTACAACTAGCGCCATCTAGGGTCAATAGTACGACTTAGCTACACACACGCCACAACCCTTTTTAGGGGCGGACTTCATTCATGCAAACTCATTCATTCATTTCAGATCGTAATTTATACCTGGAACAGAGAACTATCACCTCTGACCCAGTACCCCCAGTGATATTACTCTCGATATGGAAGACTTTGCGATCACAGACAGATTTAACGAGCGCCAGTCACCATACACTCGGGGAATCTTTTGACCGGTGAGTTTTGAACTCGTAACCTACGGAGTACGAGTCCAACGCTCTACCAACCAGGTCATACCGGCCTCCCACACATTTCAGATATGAGGGTAAGAAGCTTCTTGTACGGAATTTGGTTCACTTATTTGGTTATGGCATAACCTCAATTTGATGATTGGTCATACTCTGTGAGATAGATGGATGTATGATTCTTATTTTAGGGGGTTATAATGTATTGATTATAGTGCTTGTTTTAATATACTTGGTGTTCTGGAATTCACATTACCTTGGACGCTAAGGTAGGGTGGGATTAGTTTCTTCCCATTATTAGTTCCTCTTCTCATCTTCGTACTCAAGGTGGTTGCGGTGAAGCAAAAACCAGACACTAGTTTATGAAGGTTAGGGAAGATTACTAGACAATAAGATTAAACCACTTAACAAATTTGTTAGATTAAGATGTATACACTGCATACACTCAGTTGCTCCTTATAAGAAATTAAAACACTTTAGTTTTGAAAGTATATAAGAAAGAAGAAGAGAGAGAAATATTTGTGGTTTGGAGAGAAGATATATTTCAGTTTTGAGAAATATAATTTACAACAATATTGAATTTAGAATTGACGCGTGTCCATTGCATTTTGCTCTTCTTTAAAATAATATATTTTATCCTAATTCCCTGATAGGTTTCACTAGCGACTAATTATACATTTTGTTTTTACATTTATATTTTCACATTCTGAGAATCTTTTATCATTAAAGTTAATTAATGGATCAGATTAAACATCCTTTGAATATTTGAATATTTTTGGATTGATCGTAAATTTTGCATCGAAAAATAACGTCTCTTTGTCGTAGTTAATTAATTTAGTAGTTAAATTTAAAAAGCCATTTCTTCGAATCAGATATTACGAATGTATCTTTACGACTAAGAGCTCAAAACTAAATTTATTTGATTAGAAAAGGATATGAATGAAAAGTTTTTCGAATTGAAAAAGATCACTTCACTATTTCATTTCAGTTGCAAATGCTGAGCAAAATAAAATTTCTGTAAACCTAAATGCAGCTTACTTTTATTCCATCAGTGAAAAAATTTGAAAAAATGGAATTGTCTGTTTCCTAACATGAATATATTTTGAATTTCCTTTTTTTCGATACGGAAGCAAAATCAGTTTTTCTCATCACATGACATTATTTCAACAGGGAAGTACACATTGCAAATCTTATTTTCAATCCAAGGAAGTGAATTGTAAAATATAGTACACTGAAGTATTTTATATCGTGGAATTCCCTCACTTCATTGCATTGAATATATTGCATTCATTTGTTTATGATCAACTAAAAGCGCCTTCTAAGCGAAATTAGATTTGGGAAACAAGGTTTAAGATTCTTTGCTATTCTATGCATTCTTTGACTGAATAAAAAAAATCAGCATTCAGTCTACGAGTAGACTGAATAAAATATGCTAAGTGAAATGTCGATGAAGCTCTGGAGTTCCGAAAACCATTTACCATGCAGTGTTTCATTTTACAGATATTTGGAAAACATTGATCTGAACATACAAATAGAAGCATTCCAGAATTGCATACAAATCTTATAATAATATTTTTTGTTGCATCAAGTTCTACAGTAATTACTGTACTTGTTAGTAAAAATTCAATTTAGAAATTTAAAAATTGGTATTCTTTAGGAATCTATTGTATTCTTTGGATAGAGTTCTTGTGCATAAATCCATTTAGTTTTCAATTATGTTTCAATGACTGAGTATTCTGTTTTCATTACAGTTTTTGAATGTCAAACTATAACGACAAATGTATCCCCTAGGGAAAAATTTTTGATAGTTCTTTTTAGATTACCGAAGTAAATATTTCTGATGCACACAAAAACGTAGATAAGTGTTCAGAGCTGTATTTAGTTTTCCTTTATTTAGTTTCAACGAAAAGAATGTAATGAAGCAATATATCCTGTTACCTAGAGAGAATTTCGCACTAAAATCTCAATCGACTTGGCAGGTAATTTTACCTAGAATAGAATAGATGGGTGGATGACTTAATTGTTTCAAGCGCACGTTATTTTTTTTCAAAATAAAATGTTTCTGAAAATGGGCTAAAAGTAAACATTTCGATCATACTACTTCAATGCTCATTTAACTCATAATAACGATTTATTACCCTTTTTAAATAGCAATTTTTGCTTCTTAATGTTTGCCTTTTTGAATCTCAAGGACAAATAATTTTATATAAACAGTAAATAATATATTTATGAGTTTATAAATTAAAAAAATTGTAAATTTAATTTAGAAATTTTAAAATTATTTTCAATAACTTACATGATAATATACATAATTCTTATCTTTTATTCAATTTCTAAACTAGTTTTAAACTTCAAACTATGTGCTATTTTTATGATAAAGCTATTCATTCAGTCATAATAAATTTTTTTAAAAAATAAACATAATATACTATTATAAAAGACAAAATTCATTGCACTAGTCAATTAGTCGACCTTAATCAGAACAAAGTCAACAAATATTTTAAGAGTTTTGATTTTTTTTAAAAATATATTTAAAATTTTTGTTTCCACTCATTTAATCCTCCAGGCTCACACCTCGAAATGAAGATGAGAGGCTTCCGGAAAAGAAGCTTCGAAAAGAAGTTACCCTACTGAAATATGTGAGAGTATCAGAATGACAATGTCACAATAATAAGTCAGGCACTAAGATGAACTTGAAATGGTCCCCTTTATGGTGCAGCACATTCTACTACTCAAGGTGGGATATGACCCGATATCAGCATGGAGGTAGGTTAAATTCCTATCATTGTTATACTCATTGGGAAAGCGAGAACATGCTTACTTAGATTGCAGCCTCATTCCCTTATCTGAGGTGCCCTCTAATAAGACCAGCAGATTTAAAAAATAACCAGAAGATTTAAGAAAGCATAATGGAATCAGAAAGCAAGAATGGGTTTTTTTATATAATATTTTCCTCCTACGGGGACACCTCGTAATTGAGAATGAGATGCTTCCGGAATGGTGGTTGGATTTCGTCATCCTTGGAGGGTACACTAAAAGGTGGGGATTTGAATCCTCCCATCGATGACGGAACATAATTCCTACGGGGAAGATTGTACAGTGGCCAGTGATGGCATTGGGACATTGGGTTCCGACAGTGTTGCAGTTGCGGTGGTCTGGTCATTCAGCTTTATGGTTAATCCGTGAGTCTTAGTGGTGAGTCGGGGAATCTAGCTATGACTTTCCACTTATTTAATTATTTAATTTTATAGCATTGTCAATTATATAAAAAAGTTTAAATAAAATATTAGACTGTATAACTACGAATAACCTTTCGAAGTGTATTGAAATATATTCCACCATGCATAAAAAGCTAAATAAAAAGTAGAAAGGTTTCTAACCCATTTAATTTAAATAATTAACACCACATTAGCTACTATGTCTAATACTTATATGACATCTATGCGATTCAATACGACCATAGGTAGACCATAAAAAATTACTGTGTAGCATATGAACGGAAAGCACAAAAATAATCTTTAAAATTTCAAAGTGAATAAGCAAAATTATATAAAAATATAAAAGAGTTCTGTGTTTGAGAAATCAGAAATGAAAAGAAAAACAAAACCGTTTTTATGAAAATAAACTCGAAAAGTACAAAAGGACGATTGCAAAAATATTGAGATAGGTTTGAAATACATGTATGAGATAAAAAATGATTATAGTGTTTATAAGAAATGTAAGGGTTAAAATATGTCCTTTGCATGTAAGACAATTTGAACTGGAAGCGTTGAATTTTTTATTGTTAGACAATTGTATGTCCTTGTGTTGTTTTTCCACTTCGAACCCATGATCTCAAAGTAAACTGGATTCGAACAAAGTTTAATTCTTTGTTGTTGGCAATGCCTATCATGCAAATTTGTCGAACTCGACTCGTATAAATGCGGGTGAGTTTAAGATCTTCGTCGGCAGTGCTACTACTTCTTCCATCCAGTCAATGTCATTCGGAAGATCAATGGACGAGTTTTGATCGATAAGGTGGTATCAGACAATGTGGTTAATTTGCTTATTATCTGAAAGAATGGGTTCAAATCATGGTGATGTCAATTTCCTTGGACTATGTTTTCATTCAACGTATTATTTCTTGCTCAATGCATGAGTTTGTGGACTTTTACCGTAATAAAGGTAATCGTTATGGACACTGCTTTCTTCATATTGCTTACTCGACTATAATCCCACTGCCAAGCTTTGCTACATTTCGGGTTAGTCTAACTCTGTCAAAATAACAGAGTGTTTATGGGACCAATATTGTTAACATGAAGTAAAACATTTATGATCTTTTGCTATAAATGAAAACTGTAACTTCTAAATTCTTATTCAGTGTAAAGCTAAATAAGAAAGATCTTGCTGATAGATAACTTGATAATAGATCACGCTTATCAACAGGATCACTGCACTTGTGTCTTGATGGATCCAACTCTACAGATGGCGCAAATTTTATAATACAAGATGAGTGAATATTAATGTTCCGATTTGCGCACATAATGTTTCCAATTTGAATATCCTGAATATCCTTTTCAAAGATTCACCTGCTGTGTGTGGAGGGGACGTTCAAAAACTTGGAAAGATTAATAGTTTCCTTGTTCAGAGAAAGAAGAAAATTAATTTTGAACTGCCCTCAACATAACTCTTCCAAATTGAGTAACTTAATCTGGCAGAAACTTTTTAATATAATGCTATTTGAGAGCTTCTAATTTAGTTACTGGATACTGTCTTCTCCTGATGATATGCCTTGAGGAAAATAAACAATCGTCCTTTCTGAATAAATAAACAATATACTAAAAAAACGACATAACTTGCTTTCGAAGATTAAAATAATCAAGCTTTAACTATTAATCTCAGAGTGATCAAGAATAATCAATAATCTTTTTTAATTGGACACTAAATCTGCATGTTTTCCCATAAAGTTATGAATTTTGAGCTTATACTTATACCCTATATTTTTTAAATTAAAAAAATTAATGAGTTACTTAATTCCTTTATACATAAATATATTTTTACTAAAAGCTTCCCAGAAAAGCAGAGTCGTTTTGATATGTATTAATTTTTTTAATTGTAACTTAAATTGACCTGATGAAAATATAAAAGCACATACGATTACAATTAGGCTAATTAGGAATTTTACGCTTTCAAAAGTACACAAATAAAATTTCTTTGATGCTCTTATCTTGATCGAAGCCTCTTCGTAAAAGTAAAGTTCATAGATTTCCGGTTGAGAAATGAAATGCATTAACTAATGGAATTAAATTTTTAATTAGATTAATTTTAGGATTTTCTATTCATTATTAGAGTTTGTTTGCAGTCCGAAAACAATTTCACCTTTCCCAAGAAAATGGTTTAGAAAAATGTATGTGAGTTAAAGTACTTTTAAGTCGATGATACGTGATGGCTTAGCATAATAATAGCTCGTATTCATCAATTATTTCCAAAAACACTTGCAAAACTTTTTTTATTAAAGATAAGCCAAATTTTATTATTTCAAACATTTTGAATTTAACAACAAGGCAACAAAATTATCTGCAATTTTATTGAATATTAAATAAGTACTTCATTACAATACATTTAAATTCTCCTCTCCCCTTTAACATTTAACCTTCATTTGCAATACTTCTTGTTCATCTTCTCATATTAAGCGTAAATAACAATCAAAGATAGCGTTTTAAATTTAATATCGATTTATGCCTTTATTTCTCTTATCCGTTGAAAAGAATAAAGAAGGATATTATTTTAATGCCTTTCACAGTTTTATTTTTGTTGCTTAATGAGCCAAGTAACAAAATTGCAATTTTTCTTAAATAGAATTTATTTATTTACCATAGTTGTGAGAAATGATGAATCTTCGAAGTTATCACGGTTACTGAAAACTAAGACGATAATTCTGAATTGATAATGGAATATGGGAGCAGAATGTGAATCCAATTCTTCAGTCCACGTATTTCTACATCAGCGACTACCCTTTAAGAGAAAATTAATATGCACAATATCCTAATTTACACTGTATTTATTACAAATTAGGTCTTGATTCTGTTACTGTCTAAGCAGATATCCATTCTATCATTTAAATGAGGAATATTTTGACCTATTTAATTGATTTTAGAATGTGAAATCTTTGGATATCAAAATTTAATTTTAAAGTGAAATTGAAGAAACGAAATGTTTTCTATATTTTTATTAGGATATGTTTTAAAAATACATTGGTTTCTCAAAATTTAGAAATGGTTATGAAAGTGTGCTTATTTTATGCTCAATACGCAATACATGAAAAATGTTAGGTTAGCGTAGCAGCGTTAGAATATGGCATGCGGGTTAGAAGAGCTGTTGTTATTTTATGCCAGTGGAAACTTGGTCAAACCAGGCTTTTAAAAGTTTCTATAATTTCTTCAAAAAGACACTGCATTGATATTTTTTTAATTTGAATTATCGAAGTAATTTATCTAAAGAATTTCTGTGGTATATCATTGAAAGAATAAGATTGTTCCTGATTGCAAAAAGTTGAATGAATCTGAGCACTTTATTTCCTAGCCTAAGAGACGCATACCTAAGTATAAATTCAGTGTCTTGAAAAGAAGACAAATGAATTGCTAGAGTTATACATTAAGCTGATGTATGCAAGAAGATCCAGAAAAGCTAAATCAAAGGACCTAGATTCTCGCCAAAAGTATACACTGCAAATCAAGATTGACTTTGAACACAACATCTCACGATGGACGGTTGAATGCCAGACGTCTAGCTGTAAGTGAATTCCTTATTCCAGGTAGTTTAAATGAAGGTTTAGTTGGTATTCCAGGTAATCTTAGAAGGTTAATTACACATTAATGCCATTTGGGGGTGGAAGTGAATGGAAGCCTATACCAGCCATATTTATTATCCTGAATTTTATTTATAAAATGATTCAAAAAGATTATTTCTCTTGACGAAGTCTTGAAAATGTCACTATCCCATTCATTTGAATTAAACCAACATATTTGGTCGGTTCAAAGTAGGTACGTGTGCAGATACCTATGTAGACTCCTGGTCTATTTGGTATATTGTCCTAAGAAGATCATTAATGTAGAGGTAATTTTTAAATCTATTTATCTATCGATATAATAATAACAAATATTAATATCTCGTCCTCAGAGACTATATTGCTATATAGTACAAGCTTTGGTGGATAATTGCATTCTTAACAAGACTATTGAGCTTATGTATAGTCTAATACTTTTCGTTTGGCTTGATCACAATCATTGAGGTCGGGTTTTATGCAGAATGTCCGGTTTTTAGAAAGACTTTAACTTTATTTTATCAAACATGATTCATATAGACTTTGGATGGTTGGATATTGCAAACTAAAGCGGAAGTAATTCTCCAAAATTTGTATTAGCTTTAACTAATTAAAAATTAAATGAAATTTCAATTGTTTGGAAACATTATTACACACAAAAAAGTAAAAAAAAAAACAAAACTGGACAATTGGACACTTCAATAAAAAAAACTTAAGTATAAAACTTTAAACCCAAATATTTAAAGTTCTCATGAAATATAACTCCATTCTGAAGTTCAATAAGATTATACAGAGAAATTATTTGATTAATTATTCAATGCCAAGTAGTGTGCAGCAATTTTATAATTATCGAATGCACGAAATTTTCAAATTGATCCATTTTGTAAAACAAAACTTAACCCCAGCGCAACGCTACATTATGGGTTTAAAAAAAGTCAACATACTTGTACATAGGCAAGTATGTGTATAGGCATACTTGTACATAGGCAAGTGCAATAAGTAACAACAACTTCAAATTAGGCGTATATTGCTTTATAAAAGGATGTTTATCTAGTGAAACTAAACGAATAAATGCACTACTTGGAATTTCTATGAAAACGAAAATCTATGCTAATTAAGTAGTTTCTTTAAAAAATAAGATAGTAAAACTGACGTTTTTTTAAAAAAAAATGCTCTAAGAGAGCAATTCCAAAAGCCTTCCCACAATCAAAGTAAAGTTTGGTAATAGCTCAAATTTAGGATGTTCAATCCAAAACTGCTCAAATACTACTTTCAAAGAATTGGATCATTGTGACTTAAACCCTCTTCAACACATCAGGAATAAAAGAAAGAAAGAATATTTGTAAGAAATCAGCCAATATTTAGGTGTTAATCAGTCTTATTAAAAATGAGAAATCAAAGCTAATGCTTCAAAAAATAAATATGGGTTCTATCCGAAAAATCCTTTCAAAATCAAACTTATTTAGAAGATTCCAGTATTTTAATAATCCTTGTGTGACTAAAAATGAAACAAAAAAAGAAATATTTATCTATTTTTTATCGCTAAGTCTTCTATTTATATATGAATTTCTAAAACTTCTTACACGTCTTGCCTTCCATCAAGTAAATCTCTTAAATACCCAGCTATATTCATGTGGTCTTAAAATTCCTTATTCATGAAATTTTCTTATTTCAAGATACAGTAGCTTGGCTCATTTGGTACAACCGTCTATCAAAATTCCCATTTTAAATCCTACTTGTAGAACTTTACGATTTGAATCTGCCTCCTGATTTATTTTGCGTAAAGAACTGCATGCATACATTTTTTATGAGTAAAAGAATAAATTTTATGCAGTATTTCTTCCTATTTAAGGAACATTTTCAAAAGAAATTTTCCTTCTAAATACTTTCTGATAAAATTGCTGTAGAATGTAATTTTTAGCAAAGTCGCCAAGAATAGCGAGAACATTTAATTAGAAATATAACAAAACCTTGAGATATGCTTGACTGGCACTATGAATTTAATTTTGCTTCGTGTCCTGCTATTTTTAAGGGAAATATGTTTTACTTGAATTTATTCAACAATGCGGACAGGCACAGGACAAAAATTATATAAAGACTCAACCTTTCATAGATAATATGTAATTTTCAATTTTTCATTTACAGTGGAAACAAAGAGAATACGTTATAACCTGGAAATCCTTAAATTAGAAACCTCCTGGAAATCCTTAAATTAGAAAAATCCTGGAAATCCTTAAATTAGAAAAAAAGTGAAGTTTTATCCCACTTTTTTACTGTTAGTTTATACATATTTCAACACGACAACTGAAAGAGAACCAAGATGAGGAATTGTCCATTATCTCTTATTCAATTCCTACTATTAGCTCACATTCTCCCTATATATATATATCTTATTCAATTTTTCAATTGTTAATAAAATAATTTTCATTCATCCAATCAAGTGCAAGTAAATTTTTTAAAATTTGTAGAAGATGACATTTGATGTTAATATCTTTTTTTCAAATATTAATTCATTGATTTTTATTAATTAATTAAAAACTATCTTTCTAGCCAAAAATCTTCATTTCCGCACCGCCAAATAAGTAACGAATTCAGTTTGTTTTTTCTCCTCACTAATGAGGTTAGGCTTAACATGATTTCGGCTGGCCGATTACTTCAAACGTTTCTGTTTATTTTCATAATATTTGATGAATTTAAGATTCAAACATTGTAATTTAATCAATTTTTCTGGTGCATTTTGAAGTAATTTCGAATCAAAATAATACATAATGAAGGAAAGTAAATATTTCTTATCTGTATTGCGTTGCCTCAACTGATGTAGACAATTCCCGCATTTTGCGCTGCCACAATTGGCTTTGAATCCTCCATTGGTGTTGAAAATGCAATGCTAGTATAATTGTTTGATAAATTATTTATAGTAACTGTAATTGTTAGGCCTGGATAGCCTAGTTGATAGAGCGTTGGATTCACATACGCTGAGTGCGAGTTCGATCCAACCAACCGAAGATTCTTCATAGTGGTGGACATTCAATCTGTAGTGGCTGTAAAGTTCTCCATGTGGATAGTAATATCACTGGGGGTACTAGGTCAGAAGTGATCGTTCTCAGTTTCAGATCTAAATTACAATATGTTAATGAATGAAATATATAAATGAATATAAAGGGAATGTGACGTTAGTGAGCTATAAGTCAGACTTCTGCCTTCGCGGGCTCAGGAGTCATACCCTCAGAAACTACTGCGCCCCTCCTTCCATTGTAAAGCGGAACACGAGAATAATAGTTGTAATTATTTAATTAGAAGTAGCTAAAATATTTTTTCCCAATTACCTAAGTAGGAATTGATTTTTATATTATTTGTTCTCGTTTATGTTGATTAACTGAGATTTATGAAATTAGTCACAGCAAATAAGCTGAATGTTTTGAGGAATTGATTGAATTTGTGCCGATTCAAATGAATAACTGTCCAGCATGCGAAGAAAGAGCCATTATTATTTTATGTTAATGAAAAATGTACTAATTCACTTACCTGATCAGTTTATTTATACAAGAATGACAGGCATCCATGATAGTCTTGACATCACAATGACTTTTTGAGGTAAAAAAAACTTTGAATTTCTCGAAAGGCACAGGACAATTAGTCACGTTGGATATTTCCTGAATATTGTTACTTTTTTTCACTATTTCATGAATTCTAGAAACGTCTCTTGCACTATTTTTCTTTTATCCAAATAACTATACATAATTCAAACTATATTGCATTAGTAAATTATTAAATAGTATTTTTGTTATACAGTTGGATATCTTCTTTGACATTTTTTCTTTCTAAATTTCAGATATTTGCGTTTATAGTTCTCTGAGCTAAAGTCTTATAGTATGTATAGTCAAAAACTGATAACTTCTCTAAATGGTGTATTCGTGGAAATAATTTTGGTATTTCAGGATCGATAAATTCATTTTATTCATGTGACAAATGAAATTGAAAAGAAAAATGTTATATTTACATAGTTCTTGAAATATGCTATATCAGACTGATTAAATTTTTTAATTAATTCTTTTTTTAAATAATTTTTTCTACCAAATTGTAATTGAGTCTTTTTTTATTTTTATTGAACATAATAGTTAGCCAGCCTTCAAAACTCTATCTAATTAAAATTTCACTCAGAGAACGCGGTACTTCAGTTTTTCTAATTATAAAATCATCAGTACAAAGCTAACTCATCAATCTATTTTTTTACATGGGAGAGTTGATTTTAATTATTATTCAAGATCAGCGCTCAGGGAAACTTAAAAAAATGACTTCATTATTAGGAAGTAATATGAAGCGTAAGAAGAAGCATACTTCTTTATTCTTGGGATGTAAAAGAAAAATTGAATTGATAATGAGTTTAAAAGTGTATTACTTTCAGAAATATGATGAAAAGTTTTGAAACGAAACACATTTTAACATAACTGTATTTGTTCTGAAGTAATATTGACCTGTAGTTCAATAGTCTTTGGAAATGATTCTTTCATTGTAGAGTACAAAAGAATAATAAGGTTCTGTAATAATACTACGATATTCTTTCAAGAATTAAATGTGTCATCTCATAATATTTTTTTGAAAACAATGTTGAATGAAAATAGGTTTTATAAAGTTGCTTTATTTCTTTCTGCAGTTATTTTGATATCTTCCCATTTTCACCCAAACAACTCATTTGATTTAAAAATGGAAAGGCTTTCAGAAAATATGAAAATTGCAGAGGCAATTTATGAACAGAAAATACACTATCTTGAATTGTTATTTCGGAATGAAAATGCTTTGTTTCAATGAAACAATAATCATAACAATTTAATAAATGAAGTTTAATATCATTTAAAAAATCAAAGCAATTTGAGAATTTAATTATTATGTTATGGCATTCCTACTAAGGGAAATTTTTTTCATCCAAGTAGCGATGAATATTAAGGCAATATAGACTGGGACTATAACTGCTAATGGTACTTACTTATTATACCGTCTTCACCAACGGTTTAGTAACTCATTGGCGACGAATTTAAATTTGGCGATAAAGATCAACAGATTACACCATTGCCAGATTGACATAATTGGCGGTTTGAGCAACTCATTGGCGACGACTTCAAATTTGGCGATAAAGTTGGATGGTATAATAAGTAAGTACCCTATTAATTCTGTAACATGGGAATTTATGATTGTAATAATCATGCAAGAAAAATGTTAACTGCTATAATATTTTTGTACAGCCATTAGAAAAATGTTAGTATATAAGATAATAATTTTGGGGTGTATTTTATTAACTACCTTCAGGGAAATATTGTACGGCTGGTTGTAGTGAGGCAATAAAATGGTTCATTATTGCAGTACAAATGCGCAGTTATTTATAACTTATAATTATAAAGAGAGATTCGTATATATTACTCTAATTTAATAATTTATACGCTCATGTTTATTTTATAGAAGTATACAAAGAAAAAGTATTGTATTCTCGAAAATTTTGAACTTGAAATTATGACAAATCTTCATATTTCAGGCTCTAAGTCTGAAAAATATATTTATGGAACTTTATTTATCTGTCAATGAGCATGATAACTTCAGATACCTTGATCTAGATGAATAGAAATTGACATAACGCCATATTTCGAATTCGTAGATTTCTTTCAAATTTGAATACATTCCTTCAGAAGAAATCTGTCTGTACGAGTTCAAGCAAAAAATGATAACAAAACATAATGAATTGGTTGGATAAAATTTGGTTCGTAGGTTTAGCATCTAAAATATAGAACTTATTTGGAATTAGATTTGTCGAGGGGTTGAACATCTGTCGGTCTGTATATTTATGTGAATGCAAAAATGATAACTCAAAAACACAAATACAAATAAATGAAATTAGTTATATCATCTTGTGACCACAGTGGTTATTCTATGTTGAGTTTCTGTTCAACATATAAGGATGTTGATTTTTTGGTATTTATGTATTAATCACATCCTCTATACCCGACAAAAGCACGCCAGTTGGATCGTTCGCAGCAATGGCATATTGTTTCTAATACACAAGTATCAGTTGTTTAAATATAATTAATACAATTGCTGGATTCTGAAAATAAGTACCTGAGAGATTATATCCTTTTCCAATGTCCATAATTTTATGGTGAAATAGGGAGAAGGGTAATACTTTTATTAGATGATATAAGAGAATGTTTTTGGTAGACCATTCCTATTGATTCAAATAACTACTATGATTAATAACAATGCGTCTGAACCTTTTCTCGTTTGAAAAGCGAAAGAAATCAGAAGTCAATTAACTGTCTACAATTTTTATTATCGTTGTAAGAAACTATTATTAAATAACATGTTAACAAAATAAATTTCATATTTAACGATGTAAATTTTTTTGTATCAATGGATGTCTCATAAATATACCCGATATAATTTTTGAAAATCAGGATTAATATTAATGAAAAATAGTTTTTGCGGGATTCGGTCCATAATTACTAATTAATTATCTTGAGATTTATCTCAAAGAATAATCTTCCAGACATTTATGTAAATAACCAAAGTATGCCACTGAAAACAGTGACACTTGAATGAATAATTAGAGTTATTGTGGAATGTCATTAAATGATTACGATTCTCTTAATATTACTTTTCTGCGTAGCTAGTCTCATAGTAAGGAAAAGAGATTTGAAACTTATTTTAATGTATTTTGAACGGATGCTAGATCAATGGCCTCTGGCATTGGCGAAGAAAAGTAAGATTCTGGAAAATACAAGAACTTTTTATGATATCTCCATTAGAATCCCGGAGCCATAGATTCTTTTTTGAACACTTTATGAACTATTAGGAAAGTGCAAGAGAGAGTTAAAACGAATCAGCCAAGAAAAATCTCTTTTTGGATATTTGGTTTAAATATATTACAGTACTCCTTTAAAGTAGCACTAAAAATATTTTGAGATTGACCTCTGGGCCCCTGTTAGATGACGATGACGACACTTGATTCGGCGCCCTTCTCTCCAAACTTCCACACCACACCAGCGGGAGGACGTTTGACCCCGACGGATTTCGCTTATATCGGATCAGCTTACACGACTGTTCTTCGGTGGAATCTTTAAATTGGTTCTCGAACACAAAACTTTCCAGTTCCAAAATCAAGATCTTATCACTAGGCCAATGCGGGCCGCTTTCCTTTTGGTGATTGATCACGGAGCGAATTCTTTACCTGCATTGTTGCTATTGTTAAATTATAGTTTGATATAGGCGTATAGGCTGTTTTTTTCGTAAGTACTATTCTTTTTACTCTTCAGCTGTTTTTTGAAATCAGCGTTTTTTCTTTTTTTTTCTTTGAAAAGAAATACTGTAACCTGGTATCGAGTTTGTTTCATTTTATACGATACACCCATCGGATGGATAAATGTAGCAAAATAAAGAAAAAAACAGATTACAAACAATAGTTTAGTTAAATAAAATACTCGGAAATGTTTTTTGTTTACTAATAGAAAATTTTCTAGTTATTAAAAATTCTGATTACTATATTTATAAAAATCTTCAATACTTAGATTCCTCTGAATCTAAAAATACTATTTATCAAAATATGTGTATCTATGAGAAGATTAAAAAAGAATAAACTAGTTGAACCAAATTTGGAGCGTTAAATTAAAATCGTTATTCACAATCAAGTAACCGAAATCCATTAGAGGGATTTTTTTCTTTACATTTTTTAAAAATGAAGTTGATTAAAAAATGAATAATCATAAATGAAATTCGGTAAGTGACACTGCCACCGAAACTGTAGATATGTAGCAAGTTTGGAATTAATCCTCCAAATTAAAATGCCTAAAAATGCATAATCGATTTTTTTCATTAAATTATGTAGTTTATCATATTAGATACGAAAAAAAAAAAAAACGTGACGAGTAAAGTTCCTATTGGTTGAGACTACATAGGGTAATAAGTATTCAATGAAGTGGATGAGAAGTATTCAGCAATCATTTTTTTTCTAAATGAGAACTTTTGAAATAATGTGAATTATCAGATAATTTTTTACAGTTTTTATTACAATAAAGCTCAAATATCTTTTTTATGCATATTTATATTTTTATTATTGTTATCTATCTGTAAACATTTTAGCCAACTTATACGAGGCATATTCGGAAAGTAAGTACCGTTTCATTATACTGCCGCTGCAGCACTGCGATCGGCGTTCTGCGCATGTGCACTAGTCTTCCTTGTTCACTGACTCTGAACTGACGCCATTTTGGACGCTGTAGGTTGTGTTTCCAGTTCGCTGTGCTTGTTTAAAATGTTTAAGACAATTACTGATCCCGCCGACTGTAAGATTCGTTCTGTTATCCGTTTTTTAAACGCAAAAAATGTGAAACCGGCTGAAATTTACCGTGAAATTAAAGAAGTGTATGGTGAAAACGCGATGAGTG
This sequence comes from Argiope argentata, assembly GCA_026289955.1. NCBI lineage: Eukaryota > Metazoa > Arthropoda > Arachnida > Araneae > Araneidae > Argiope > Argiope argentata. The sequence goes on along the minus strand of JAOUZG010039019.1, from coordinate 1,059,883 downwards.
ATGGAATGGTGCGGAAGTGGGTTAGAATGTTTAATGAAGGTCGAAAAAATGTTCACGATGAGGCTCGGTGTGGTCGGCGTTCTCTTGTCAATGACGATCTGATACGGAAAGTTGATGAAAAAATCAAAGAGAACAGACGATTCACAATAACGATACTTTCAGACGAATTTCCACAAATTTCACGTACTGTGTTGTACGAAATTGTTGTTGACAAATTAGTCGTGTTTATCATCGTTGGCGGCAAGTTTCTACGAGGAAGGCATAGGAAAACTCGTCACTCGCTACGACAAGTGTTTGAACATTGGTGGAAACTACGTAGAAAAATAGTTTAAGGTTTGGTCTTTCATGTAATAATAAAATTTGTTTGAAAAAAAAATGTTTTGTTCTATTTATTAAAAAACGGTACTTACTTTCCGAATATGCCTCGTATTAACTCCATATATACTCTATTCTGAGGTATACCTTCTATATGCCCCCTCTTTTCAGCAGATAAGGATTGACTACTATAGCAGATAAAGTTTTATATGTGTTTTTCTGAATCTTTGAATTTGTCATCCCTTCCGTGCATTCTTATTGTGAATTTTTGTTCCTTCTGTAATTTACAGATAACTAGAAATAATACTGAGATAATACAAAACGGTAAAGAAAGGTATTTATTAGTTAGAATAATTAAAATTATTCATGCCGGCTTTCTGACACAAAGGTAGCTCCTCATGTTCTGGGAGTCCCTGGTTAAAATCCCAGTTCAGGCATGGTTGTTCTTCTGTGGGCTATCTGTGAGATGTCTGTCTGTGCTCCCCTGTGCAAGCAAATGTAGTGAGGGAGTAGCAAAGTCATACTCTTGGCCCTAGTTGGCGCTACTTTAAAAACAAGAGACGCTCCTTTCGGCTTAAATATGCTGCTGTATCAGCAAGGGGTTTGTCCATAGGCAAGTGCCATAAGTAACTACAATAATAACAACATTCATAGATTAGTTTCGCAAGAATTCTAATGTTTTCGCTGAAAGATAATTCTACTATCTCATGTAAGAAATGAATTAATATTCTGTTGAAACATCTATGCACCTTATCAATGATATCATTTTTTTTACTTTCTTATCTACGCAGAGTACACAAAGAGTACTGAATTCGTCAAAGAAAAAAATGACCCAGGGAAAAAATTCAAACCTGCCATAGTCAAAAAAACAAATGTTTGTGGTGAGAACGATAACTCAAAAACACTTTTATCTAGACAGATGAAATTTGGCTTACGCTCTTTGCATCAAATTGGTAGATTTATATAAATTTGTAGAAGTCCATTCACAGAAAGTTTGTCTCTTTGTCAGTCCAAGAGCAAGTATACAGAATAGCTACACCAATAGATAAAAATTGAGAACTAGACTTAATAAACACCAAACTTTAAACAGCTAGACTTAAGACCCTTAACTTTAAATAACTAGACGAATAAAATTTGATTCGTAAACTTAGCACTTAAACTGCTCATCTATATGAATTTTTAGCCTGGTGCGTCAAAGTATTGATTATCTGTTGATCTGTAAATCCACAAGCCTATAAGCCCAACATCTCAAAACCGTAGTGTTTTAGGTATATCAAATTTGGTTTGTGGCCTTGTTATTGAAGTCTTATGCCAAGTTTTGGTTCTGATCGGTTACAAAAAGAAGCATTAAAAATTCATACTGATTTTCTTTCTCTCTGATACGATTTACAAAGCACTCATATGCAGAAATCCCAAAACACGATGAAGTTCATGGCCTTATCTCAAGTTTTCACGATTCACTCAAAGGAAAAGGGGGGGACTTACATTAAAATTTATTTATTAAAAAATTATAATTTTTTTATTTAATTAAAGGGATAAATCTTTTATTGAAATATTTATCTGGGAAAATTCCGATGAGATAATTCCCGCTGATTTTGCATTTGGTACTAAATTTGATACCTCTTCCATATTTTTTGGAGTAAAATGGATGATGCTTCAAAACGAGAATCATATATCTATTATATACATTTTTAGAAGAATCAGTTGTAAATAAAATAATTATCCAAGAATATTTTTATATTACTTGTTTCAAATTATAAGACTCTAGTTAATATTCCTAAATTAGCTAGATTATTTCTTGAAAGAACACTATTTTTTAAGACAATTTTTTATGAACTTCGTAATTTTGATTGTACAAAAAAAATTAACGAATATATCTGGAATTAGCTTTCCATTAGTCATTTTTATTCCTTTTTATAAAACTTTCAGAAAAAAGGGAGATTTAATAACTTGTTAACCATTTTCTTAATGAACCTCAAAATGTTATAATAGTCTTAATTATCTAATTAAAAATAATTTAAGATTCATAAGTATTGAATCTAAAATGTTTTTAATGTAATAAAAAATATGCGAAGCACCATTTTTATTTTAAAAAAATGGAAAAAATTCTTCCCAAGGATTAATAATTGTTATAGTTAAAGCAATTCCGCAATTATCTTATTAGATAATCTCATTAATAATATAAAAATCTGTAGAGAAGATTACTGTTCAATCAGTTCAAAAATATTTCTGGAAAAAGATGGGAACGATAAAAATTTCAAAAACAAGCAAGACCAGAAAAAAGAAAACATAAGAATGAAAACGTATTTCCTTTTAATTAAGAAGAAAGTGATTATTTCGAGTGTTATTTCATATCTCATTTTAATTAAAATCAAGAGGTCTGTACTGTTAAGTAAAAACAAGAATTTTTCAGGGATTATGAGCGATGTTAATTTAAATTAATATGACTATAATAAGTAAATAAAAAATATAGAGGGCTTAGAAAGAAGAATCCGACAAATTTAAGAAAATTAAGTTAGTAAATATGGTTTATGCTTATGATTTTATTCCCTCTTTTTAACAAGTGTTTTCTAACAGATTTTTTAAGCATAATATGTAACTTGATCTTTGGACCAGCAATACTATGCAAATTAAATAAATTTATTATAATTAAATAGTTTGAATTTATTCGTTTATTCTTTTTCTTTCCTTTAATTTTCTCACGTTTCTTCAGTCATTTATTCAGTAGGAATCCAGGAATTTTTATTATTTCCGACAAAGAATGCTGCTTAGTGAAATACGATAATGCGATAAATTGTCCAACGAACTGCTAAATTGAACATAGACTGTACAAAGTGTAGCATTCCACTTTTACTCTTTACATTTGATTAAATTTAAGTTCTGCTACAAAACCGTAAGCTGAGAGAATACAATATTTATTGCGAGCATAGAATTTTCACAAAACTATTCAACGAGGAAAAAAAGATATTTAAGGATTGATTCATTAGATTCGCAATTTTGTTTCGAACAAACGTGGATATTAAAATCTACTTTCCAGGAATCAGAGTACAAATTTGTATAAATTATTATTATTTGGACAAATTTTTTAAATAATCTATGCCTTTTTCCTGAAAGATTATTCTAAAACATGTCGTATGATTTCAAAATTATACTGCTGTGAAATATTTTATTGTAAAACCTCAAATCGTTCTGAATTCTGAAATGTAGTGTATCGTCAGTTCCTTAAGTTATTGAATTCGGTTCATTCTTAGAAACTTAAAGCATTTCAAATTTGATTAACCTTCAAATGACAATGCGGCTTTATTGTTTCTGAGAAGAGAACTATATTTTGAGAAGAACCAAAATTTTAAGAATTCTTATTACTAATTCCTAGAAAAAAGTAATTCCTATTTTTAAGAATTTGTTGATTTAGCTTTTTCCTCTCTCATTTTGTCCTTTATTTTAAAATGGCTCATTTTTGAAAAAAAAAGGAAGATTTTCTCTTCTTGTGTATCTATAAAGGGACATGTATTTTCTTCATGTAAAAGGATTTATTAAAATCCAGAATAAAGAAAAACAGTAAATTTCCTCTTTTATTTATAAAGCATGGAACAACGCCAGCATTGTTTTTCAATGTGTAAATATCACTTATTTATCTTTGTCCACTCATTTGTCCGAATCTGATTTATGTTATGTTTATAAAGATAAAATTTTTGGATTGGATTTTTTTTTTCTCTTTTTTGGATATACTAAATTTTTAAGACAATCTTATGTTTCTCTTGATAATACAACGTTATTTCCATATTTGTTACATCCATTATGAAATTTTTATTATTTATCTATTTACATCCATTACATCCATTATCCATTTACCTCCATTTTGAAAGTGAATCACCAATCACTTGCTTCTACTAAATACGATGAATGGCAAGAAGGAATATATTTCTGAATAATTTATCAGAATGATCCATAATAATTATAATAATAAATTATAAAAATAGAATAGGTTTCTAAATTTGAAAACAGCAAAAATACAAAAGTGTTTCATGAAGGGCAACTTATATTAGTGTACAAAACTATATACATTAATTCCTTGCTGTCAAAGATATATGCCTCAAAAAAATCCTAAAATTATGAAGTGCTTGAAAATAATAATAAGAAGAAAAAGATAATATAAATATCAAATAATTTAATATTTAATATTTAATAATAAGAAAAAGATAATATAAATATCAAAATTTCGTCAAAATACATTTAAAAATAAAAAAGGGTTAAGAATATGATTAAAACTCCCATTTATTTTAATGATATTCTCAAGTTTTAAGATTTTCAAACATATAATAATTATTTGAATATTGTAACATCAATTAGATTCTGCGTTTCAGAAATAGTTTTTAATGTGATGATGAAACTATTAAGAACCACAGCAAGGATTTCAAGGTTTTCAAACAAGATTTTTTCTTTCCCGAAAATTCTGTGGAATTAAGAAACCTTTTAATTAAAGTTGAAAGAAATTTCACAAGAATCACAGAAATTATAAAACAAAATAAGAAAATTTTAGAAACAAGAACATTATAAGGAAAATAAGAGACGGAAGAAACCAAGAAAAATAAAAATGTTGTCTCATTCGTAATAATAAAATAAATTCAATTGCGCTCTTAGAGTTTACGGAACAGAAAAACTTAACCTTGAAGGAAACACTAATGCTTATATACTCGAAAGATGCAGTCATTCTTAACTGCCTATTCAAAAAAATCACGATTTAAAAGCATTCGCAGCTATCATCACGAAGAAAGAAATTGAAGAATCACTGCGAGGTTGAACTCTTAATTAAGATGCTAAATTAAACTAGACAAATAAGACGACGAAGAACTTAATTATTATTAAAAATGTTGCTTCGTTTGGAAAAATAAATTACATTACTTTTTTTTCCTTCAGATTTTATGAAGAAGGAAAATTTAACGGAGAAAACGCGGTTGCTTGGAAACTACGATCAGGGTAATTATAACAGTCAATGAAAATTGGTTTAAAAATAGGTTTTTTCGCTATCATTAGTAGAAAGAAATCTGACATCAGTTCATACAACAGATTTCCATTACGTACCAAAGTAAATATTTTTTTTGACAAAGATACGAGAGCAAGAGTAAATCAATAGAGATGTTTAACATACATAATAATTTTTTTGACGTTGACAAAAGACTTTTTGATGATTGCCGATATCTAATTAGCAAAAAATATCTTATAACTAAACCTGGTTTGGAAAGAAAACCCTTTTTCGAATTCCTACTATTAGTTCACACTCTCCCTAAATATTGCGTGTTCAAATTTTCAATCGTTAATAAAATATTTTTTATTCCTCCACTTTAGTTTAAATATATTTTTTAAAACTTGTAGTGGATGAAAATTGACGTTAATATGTATTTTTCAAATATTAATTCATTTAAAAAGAAAATTAAGGAAGTTTAGAATATTTTATATGTGAACAGTTCGGTTTGGAACCAAAAGATGGCGCCACACATATTCTACTGAATTTCATTTCAATTCCTACTATTAGTTCACACTCTCCATATATATATACATATTATCTTTTTCAAACTTTCAATTATTAATAAAGTACTTTTTATTCATCCACTAAAGTTCCAATACATTTTTTAAAAACTTGTAGTGCCTGACGCTTGATATTAATACAGTTTTTTCAAATATCAATTCATTAATTAATTTTAATTAACTTTTAATATTTTAAAGAACGTTTTAGCAGTTTGTAATGGAAATTGAAGTTAACAAGCAGTGGCTCAATTGGTAAAATGCAAGGATTTCAGTATTTTTCACGTGAAGGTGAAGAACGGGATTTCAATTATTGTGAAAATCAACAATTTTTTGATAAATTATTTATATTAATTGTAATTATTCAATAAAAAGTATCTAAAATAAATGTTTTCCCTGTTTACCTAAGTAGGAATTTAACTAAGAAAATTTTAAAAAATATTACTACATTCTATTTTGGTTGGAGGAAAATTGAGTGTTGGTATATTCTTACTCTCTGCTCTTTAATGTAATGGCATTGCTTCAGAAGCTAATTAAATTAATTCGACTCAAATATTCTCTTTCTTGTGTGACCAGAAAGTTAAATAGGAACGAATTGTTGGAACATGTGCCATCCTTTACATTTGATAGTAGCTCAAATTGCAAGCCCAGTCCCCAAATTCCATTGGTTATCTTCAAGTCTAACAGCTAAACTTTTTAGAAATAGATATATGTTAAAAATATTGAACTTTTGATTGAAGTGTTTATTTTTACACGTTGTGTTTCGAAAATAATTATCCTTAAAGTCATTCGAAGTGTTCTTATTTCCCTACTCTACATTTCGAACTTTAACCACAATTTTTTCTCTAATGTATGGAAATATTGCTAAATCTTAGTAAACTTTTGAAATTTGAAGCTGCCATTTTTTTCTTCAAAACCACCTTATGTTCAAATGCTTACCAGTATTAATGAGAAACTTTTAAATTAAAACCATTATAAATAAATTTGTCTGTATGGCCAAAATGATTGTAAACAATAATCAAATTTCTAATTCCCAAAAAAATTTGAATTTCATTTTTTAAGTTCAATAATTTAAAAGGAAATCCACTCACTCATTTCTAAATTATTATTTTAGCAAATATCCATTTCAAATCTTATAATAAACCAGCCATAAAACTCTTTTTTGTTTCCTCTTGAGTTCCATTGCCCAATACTAAATGAACGTAAATGCAGAATATATGTTAAAAAATACAAAAAAAAAATTCTTCTGTCAAGACTTTCCCAAATCATAGGTAAATGAATTCCCAACAAGATCTTAACAATTTGGGAAAATTCCTGAACTAATGATTTTTAAACCAAATGGAATTTCATCTTTCAAGCTTATTGACTTAAGATGAAATCTGTCATCGCACTTCTTAATTAATATTGGCATTTCCCGAGAGAAATTTGATTGAAAAAACAAATATATATATATAACATATTTTCTTCTTTTGGACTTTCAAATAGCATATAATTCATTTCGAATAATATTTTTCTTATTTTCAGCTTTCTGGCTATCAAAATATTTTGATACATGTTTATGCAGAATCTAAAAATAAACATCTATGCCAGTTTCTAATGGAAAAAATACAATTCATTCATACCACATATAGCTATGAAGATCAATTTATGCCTTTGTAAAGACGAGATACTCGGAATTTCTGCCATTATGGAGGAATTTAGCATATTTCTGAAATTTGATATTTGCGACTGTTTTGGCTAGAAAACAAATGAGAAGAATTACAGTAAACTTTAATAAACAGATTTATATTTTTCCGGAGAATATCATAAAAATCAAATTGCAATTACATTTAATGTAGCGATATTTTCCAATTAATGCTTATTTCATTCAAACGAGTATTCTAAATAAACAACTTTGAACAATAGTCTCTGTTATCATACATAAATGTTAAGGATATCGGAGATGTGAAATATTTTCTAAATTATTGTTTCAAATTTATATCATGTCCCCTGATTTCCCATAATTTGATTTTTCTAAATCTTTGAGTAAATGAAACAAACATTTTCCTTCATTGTCTTTGTCTTAATGCTATTAATTTTGTTAAATTATTTTCTTTATTTAATGTCTACAAATAGCTTTACCATCCAAGTTTTTTTGATTATTAAGTTTATTGTTGGCTGCTTTTCAACTAATCGTTTGTTTTTGAAAATTAATATAAATTGGATCTTTAAAGATACGGATGATGTCCTGTCTTGATGGCAGAAGCGGTAACGAAACATTGAATTTTTATAACATTATAGATATGGTCCTAAAAGCGACTCAAAACAATTTGTTTTACCCTTTATGACAAAATGTATAGACGAGAAATGGTTTTAAATCTTATTAAATGCAACCAGTGTTTGCATTTTTCGTTATTTTTAATGGCTAGATATAATTTTTGCTGCATTTTCATAATCTGTGATTTAAACATTTGAAATAATGAAATAGATATTTTAGTTTTTTTATTATCAAAATGAAAATATTTTTCAAAACTAAAAAAAAAAAAAAACTTAAAAACCCCTAAAAAAGATATAGTTTTTAAATTGTCATATTATTCTCTTTTTTCAATTTATAGTTTTAACATCCAAAAACTTTTAATTCTTGGGGGTTTATTGTTGGCTGTTTCCTAATGCTTTTTAAAATATAAACGGAATTATTTAAGGTAAGAATTCTGGTCTTGAAAACACAGGTTGTAATAAAACATTGATTTCATATTATTATTATTTAAATGCATTTTTACTATTATTTATTATGGTTCTAAAACCCGAACAAAAATAATTTGTTTTATCTATTATGACAAACTGTTTAATCTTTAAGTGATTTTAAATCATATTAAATCAGTTGAATTATTCTTAAGGATTGAGAAAAACCATGCATTTCGAAGTGTGACTAAATAACAGTGATGATACAAGTCAGAATGGTCTTCCGTTTCATGGCAATATAATAAAGTTTTGCTTGTCACAAAAATGACTTGAACAAGAGCTATATATAAAATTGATATTTACTCTTTCACTCACAAGGGAAATTCGGTCAAGACTTAGACTTTTCCTTCCCTTGACTGACAAACAAGATCGCCTTTGATTTTAAAACAATACACGTGTGTTATTTTAAGAAAAAAAGTGACCGAATGAAGAAGATACCCCTGCGTCGCTGTAATTTACGTTATATTGATATAAAAATGTTTTGCTCATGACAGAGAGCAAAAGCAATTTTTATTTTCTATTTAACACCTATTTATTTCCTAATCAGATATTTACAGATAATACATTTGAAATCTAAATATACTTGGTTTTAAATTCAAATATGTCATTAAAATTCAGATTTCAAGGTGATACGATTCTATTGCTAGGGTTCCTCTGGACTCTAAATTTTTCAGTAGATGCAAATGGGATTAAAATTTATTGAACGGTGCCTGGGAGACTAGTGTATCAGTACTGTGGAACTTCAATGTATCCAACTTTTTAAAGAACATACAGTTTTCCTCTTTTTAATTTTTAGCATCAAATTTGCATTTAATAACATTAATACGGAATTTATATTTTAGCGCTTTTTTTTTTTGCAAACTGAAAGGAAAATTGCATATTTCACTTCTTAGAAAGGGAAAAATAAAGTGGAGGGACTAAATTTCCATCGAACTCTGATTTACTCATGTTACGCTAACATAATAATCGTGCTCTGTATTTGTGATACATTATTTTTAAAGAGACGGTGCAGCGAGTGAAGGTTTCTGTACGAACCTGCCATGCTAGGGCTAATAGCCGATTAACATAAACACAATACCAAAAGTCAACTTCGAGCATCATAGATGTTATCTGGCTTATAAAGCTAGCGCCACAGTATTCCCCCACCAGTGAGTCGGTGGAGAGACGGACGATTTTGATAGCGCCAAGCTTTTTGACGAGCGTGTGAGTGTGTCACGTGAGTTTGACGGCTTTGTTTTGATTGCTGCGTCAAGTGAATCTGATGACTTTTACTGCAGATTGATGGCGCCACGACTATTGCGGAATGTTGTGCTGTCAAGGTCACCAATGTAATGAGTGAAAGTAGCAGTACAAACCTGCGAGGCTAGGGCCAGTAGATTAGAAACATAACCACGATACCAAAAGTCGACTTTGATTATCGTAGATATTATCTGGCTAATAAAGCTAGAGCCCATACGGAAGTGTTCAAAAATAGAAAATTTAGCAAACTTGCTATTTTTCAAATGAGAGAAACGATGTTCTAAGCATTTACTCCACTATGTAAAATTCTTTCGCTATCCCAAAAACTGAAAACGAATTAGAAAATAAAAGATAATGAATAATTATTAATTTTTTTAAAAAAAAGTGCTATATATTTTTTTACTCGTACGTAATTTCAAAAATAAATTTCCTGCAAGTACTTTTATTTTAACTTTATATTTCTTTAATCTTATTTAAGTTTATAAAAGTGAGAGCGAGGAAACTGGAAAATATTGAATTTTTATAATAAAACGAAATTTTTGTTAAAAATTAATTAAAATTTAGTAATTATTTTGTTAAAAGCTCTTTATAAAAGACATTTCTTATTACAGAAGATTTATTATACATTCAGTAAGCAGTGCATTCTAATCCAATGTGAATAGAAAGAAAATACTAAAAGCTTCACTAATTATTTTGAATGAATCCTGAATTTTGGCATGAATTTCGGTTTCGCTTCAAAGCTTTCATAAAATTGTAACAGTAAATGACGTTCATGTTCAATAAGATTTATTCCAATATCATATAAATTCTTAATTACAATTTTCCTTTGAAGTTGTGATTAAAATATCTGTGTAGTATCCTGAAGATAGCGGAGCAAAGATTTCAAGTTTCAGGTTTATATTTAAAAGTCCATGATTATTTTGAGTCGACGTTTCATCTAAAAATAGAACTGATTCCATTACAGTCGAACAACAACGTTCGGATTATAATAAGAATGCATTTTCGTAAATCGACTGGAAATCACTAGAGAACGAGAGAGATAATTATGTTATTGTATTTTACTCTCTAAAGATCAAGAGGGGATTAGACGAGGGATCTCGACTATTCTTGGGTCCACTTAAAGAGAGTTGCTGACGATCAATGTCACTTTAACGAAGAATGCATTTCATTGGTAATTCTCTTCAAAGCATCTGCTTACGTACGATGTTTACTAGGATTATTTTGGGTCGAAGTTTCGAAAACAATTTTAAGATTCAGTAATTTAATTGATATTCAACACCAAATGTAACAACATTTGAATTAATCTGTCGGTTGTAATTGGTACTTTGTTATGGAAAATATTTGTACGAAAGGGAATAATTTGAAGTAAAGAAGATGATACAAACGAAGGAAATAAACATATTTTAAATATCCCTGTTAATATGTTTATGGAATAATGTAAACATATTTTTGCATTTGTGTATTGTGTATTTGTGCAAATATTTGTGGAGTTCCTACAGATATACATCCATAAGTGAATCTGATCAAAAATATTTTTGTTGGAAATTTTTAATAAAATTAAACGAGAAATGTCTGATATTAATTTCTGTCACAAAAAGAAATGCATGAGTGCTTTTAATGAGGGACACTTTAAGGAATTCCTGAATGCCCTATCCATCTGAAAATGGATCAATAAAATCTAACAACTCAACTTGAATATCGAGGAAGGAACCGATATAAACACTTCAGGCGATATACTTGTTTATAAAATGGATCAAGTAACAATTAATTAATTAAAAAGAATCAGATGAGAAATGTTTTAGAAATTAATATCTGTCTCAAAAAAAAACTAATGTGAGTGCCTTATGTTAGAAGCAATATTTAGAATTTTCAATACTTCATCCATTTGACGTAGAATCAATATTATCCGATCAGTTTCATCATTGAAAAAAGAAACCTAATTGAACACTTCAGATGATATACTTGTTTATGTCATGGACTAAATAACAAATGAAACAATAAATAGCTCAAAAACGAGACTTCAACTAAAAGGCTTAAAAGTCAATGATAAAATAAAGCTATCATGAAACTAATGAAGTAATTCAAACAAATAAATTTTGGAAATAATTAACAGTAAAATTACCAATATTTTTTACGGATTTAGTGATCGATTTTTTTGTTAAAATTAATTATTATTATAAAATTCAGACCATATTTTTCTCAATATTAATGGGAAATATTTTAAATTTATATTTAAATTTTACGAATCGATTGATACTATTAATTGTGATTATAACATTTTAATATCATTACCAGGAAATATTTATTAGCATTTTAATACCATTTGGCCATAACTTTGAGGGACAGAAAGTTGTTTCAAAACGTTTATTATTATCTTTTTTTAAATTGACAACTATACTCAAATTTTATAAGTGTTTTAGTAATTTTTTGATTCATTCTATTTTTTTAAGCGATTTTGAAGATAAATACCTTTAACTTTTGGACTTCCAATCGAATGGTGTATTCTAACATTTGATGGTTGTATTATTTAATGAAGTGTAAATATTTATGTTTGCTTATTTGTCATTAACTATTTTTTCATTATTTATTTTATGTATTTTCCTTTATTTGTGATCATTTAGTATGTAGTTACTATTATTCTTTTTCATTTTCTTTGCCACACTGTAATATAGCAATAATTTATTCAGTTGTTTATATTCTTAGAAAAATAAATAATTTTTCTTTTAAATATTGCTCATTATCAATTGTTTCTATATATACCTCTTTACACAGAATTCTAAAAGAAAGTTTCTTTTATGTACAAGCATAATTTAATAACATGTATTCGGTTCAGAAATACATTTTGGATTTTTGTACTATAAAATTTAAAAAATCTAAAACACTGAAACTTGTTCCGAAATTTCAAAGTGGTATATCCTAGAACCATGCTAAGATTCTGTCATGTAATAATTGTCTCATAACCTATAGTAGTTCCTCAAGTTTTATATCATCCTACTGATCCTTTATAATAAGAATGTGGCAAGTAATTATTTTTTGTGCTGAAAACGCTATTCACATTTCTTAAAAATAATGCTAAAGTGATAATGCACCCTAAATAACTTGCTTCCTTTTATTGAGTCTAGAGTTTATTTATTTGCCCATTGATTCATTCAAGAAACTGTTTATGATACACTTCTTGGCGATTCCAATCGTTAACGAAGCATTCATAAAATTTTATTGTCAGCGCCTTTTCATTGATTGAAATATGTCCAATCCCCATTTTTCGTTACTTTACGTAGAATATTACGATTGGAAAATAATCATTAAGTAATCTCTCGGAAATACGGAGTGATGCAATAGGTTTGTTCAAGTCTGCCTGGATCGTAGATGTATACACATAATCTACGAAGATTTGTCTTATATTTCCACGTAAATAAGAGTAAGGCGCCGAAGACGATAAAAGCAAGAAACTGGGAAGGTCGTATAAAATGGTTTAATTAAGAGTGCTATAGAAGGAAAATAATACAAAAATTAGAGCTTTATTGACTACCTCCCACATGTTATTTCCAGTTCATCGGCCCTGTCTTGGTTGTAGTTGTATTTTGGGAGACATCTTATTAGAGACGTGGGGACGTGTTTCTTTTTTCAACTATGATATATTTTGATGGCTTCCGCAACGGTGGACTTTCCTGAGATTTCTCCGTTTCCAAATGTTTTTCTGTTTGGATCGGATATGGATGAAGTGCGCTGCTGGTAAAATCAAACGTCATTCGATATGGAGCACATCAAAATATGGAAGGAGATTATAGGACATCATTATGAGAGGCTTAGGATTATTGGAAGTATCTGGAATTTAGAAAATGCCCCAGAAATATTTTAGATGCCTTAGAATTAGCGAAGAAATGATATGTTTAGTTTCGATTATATTGTGTTTTGAGATAGGTAACCTTTTTATCTATCAAAAATGCCTATTCGTAATATGAGTTCATTAATTATCCGATATAATTTCAATTACAAAATTTATATTATAGAATATTTATTTATCTTAACCAAATCTCAATCTTTTGTTATTGATGGATTGAAAATATGGAACTTAGATCAGCAAGCATTGAGCTTTGAGGCATTAAAAGTTTAGAATTATTTTTAAAGTATAAATCACGCTAGATATTGTTATAAAACACAACTGAATATTTGAAATTGTATTTGTTTAGAGTGAATCACATTTCGAGATCAGAAAATGTGATTCTGTGATATCTTTATAGGCATAAATTCACAAAAAAAGATTTTGATGTCAGTTTTATCTAAATTTATAAAATGACATTTTTAAGTGAGACCGTCAGTAAAATAAAATGCCATATTAAAACCATCCCGATTTAAGGATTATTGTACATAGAAATATATAACAGATAGAAATATTGCAGGAAATATTTAAATATTTTTTTAATTAGAAATGTATCGATATTATTTCATGTTTTGATATTTAGGAAAAGAATGAATTTCTATTAATGTCATAAATTAATAATAAAAGACTAATAATGATGTTTTGTTTTCATTAGAAAATACATAGTGGCGTTTCAATTATAAAATTACTGTTCTAAAATTATATTTTATACCATTCAAATCAAGTTATTTCGCCATAGATGGCTATAAAATGTGGAGTTGGATTAAAAGATAAAAGACTTTCGAAAACTTAAATGCTTAGAAGCACATGGAGTAAACTTTTGAAATGCTTAAAAATATTTTTGGATTATTGAGAGTATTTTAGAAGAGAATCGGTTTTGAGATAAGGAATAATTTTAAATGTAAGGTTTAATTTCGAAAAAAGAGAATTAAATTGAAATTCAATTTATAATTATAGGATTGAATTTATTTTATTACAATTTTTAATGAAACTTCATTAAGATATAAAATTGTTTGTTTCTATATGGAATCGCCCGAAATATATGGCAGTTTTTTAAAAGTTCTATTTCAACAGAAAATTGCATGAAAACATTTTGTATCTTTAGATTACCACGTTTTAAAACACTCACAAAGGACCTTTTCTATTTCATTATTTGAATTGTCGTAGGATTATGAGGACGAGAATGGTTAAATATTTAAATTATTTTGATTAAAAAACATGTATTTCTGCTTTTTCAATTTTTATAAATAATTAGAAGATTACAGAATGTTTTGTTAAGAAAAAACAAGTTCGGAGGGCTGTTAATAGACATCAATGGTTACAAAAATTTGTAATGGAACATGATATCCTAAGCCACTCTGAGAAAGTGAAAATCATGAAAAAACATCCATGTCTTGAGTACTGAAGATATTGTCAACACACATAATCCACACCTTTGGACGATGGGAGTTCCCATGCCACTGTACGGTGGAAACCTCAACTGGGTTTTAGTGTCAATGTGTCAGCAAGAATTCTCGGTGATTATCTATTGGAATCGTATTATTGCCAGAACACCTCAGTGAAGTAATCTACCCTAGTTTTTCTGCAACATTTCCTCCCGGAAATGTAAAGTTTGTTTACCAAAGCGCAGAGAAGCATGTGGCTCATTCAAGATGGTGACGAGTGATCATTTACCCCGCAAGGTGAGTAATCGCTTCAATTTTACAAATCCTAGGAGATGCACTAGAGCGTGGAAGTCACCACTGGCCCCCACGTTCGCTGGCTCTTAATCTCTGCGACATTTCCCTGCATATTTTTTTCTGTGAGAGGCGTAATCCTCTCAATGTTATATATCCAAGGAGGAGGAGTGGACAAGTTTGAACCATAGTTTCGCTTCTACATTCAATGGTCGCTGCGTTAAGAATCACATACCTGAGATTTTTGAGAGAGCAGATTTTTTTTTTGCGTCGTTGTAAACTGCCCAATGGCACCAGCAGAAGACACTCCCGCTTCTATTTCCAGTGAAATTTAATCTAATAAATTATTTTGTAGTTGTAATTGTACCTTTTACCGGTACAGAGGAATATCGAAAATCCATTCTCACATTTCGTGATTTTCACCCTCCCATCGTGATTTACAACTCTAGCTTCCAGTGCAGTTGATGTCTACTAATAACTCTCAGAGTTCATAGTTTATTAAATGAATAAGTACCCTGTAATACATTACAAAACGTTGGGGTATATTTGAAAATGAATATGGAACGTATTTCATTTTTTATTGTAAATGTATTTACTTTTTTTTCATTAAGAAGTATTATCAAAGAAACAGACGTCAAATAAAAAATAGTTTTTTGATAACGTATGAATAAGACGTCATACAAACAGTCCAACAACAATTAGTAGTTGCCATGACTAAGAGTAACATAATTTACCTGAGTTTTGTCATATTAACGTCCCATTTCAAAATGACACTAGGAGTACTTTAATGTGGACTTTGTAATTTTGAATTGCTATCAGATGACCAGGACGTCAAATGAGCTAGCATTCCTTCTCTGAATTTCCACAATAAACTAATGGGAGAAGGATTGTCGTATGTACTTATATAAGGGAGTAAATGGGTCTCAAACCAGAAACCTCCTGAAGTGGAGACATTACCACCAGGCTATGTCACAAGGAAAGAAGATAATGCCACAAGAATAGTTGAAAAATTTAAATTTTTTCCATGTATTATCACTGGTAGTATTTTTTGGTAACCATATATTATACTGAATAACTAAAGTGTGCACTGTCATTCAGTTTGAACTGCTTTTGTTAATCCCCATTAATACGTCAATTTTATTCATTCAAGTTATTTAAATTTGCATCTCGTTCTCATATTCGAAAAATTTTCTTTGACTTTTCCCTTGGGAGGGGGGCGAGTTGTGCTTCCTATTTTAAAAAAATAAAGTACTCAGTTTTTTTATAGCTTTATATTTATTTTTAAGTCTTCATTAACATATTTTAAACTGTGTATTTTCAAATACAAATTGTATAGGGGGATGACTAAATTAATTATTTATTCTAATGCTCTAATCTTCATGTTTTTCTGAAATTGCTTATTAAAAAAGGAAATATTCTACATTTATCGCTTTATATTTATTTTTAATTATTCATTAATATATTTTTGTACAATGTATTTTAAATACAAATTGTATGGATGGACTATTCTATTAATAATATGTTTTTCGATCAATCAGGGAAATTATGGAAGTTCAGAAAGCATTTTTAAAATTTTGTGACTTATTATGTGCTAAATCAAATTATAAAAATAATAGATTATTGATCATTCACATCCAAAATTATTGTGACCAAATGATACAATTTTACAGGTTTATACGATCACGCATTTATTAAAATCTGTTTAGTTTAGTTATACTAAAGTTCCATATTCAAACAACACTAGAGATTACTTTGGATTGGCCCTGCAATTTTGAACCCTTGTTACATGAGAAGAGCAACATCAGAGCAAACACACTTTCATACACTTCCGAGCACCTCAGATCTACATATATGGTAGATCTTTAGTGGAATAGAGATTCAAACATTCACAGTTTCTGAAACCCAGATCTTATCACGAGTTCACCTCATTCTATATGTTTCTATAATATATGTTATATGTTTCTTAAATTGCTAACAAATCTGCTCAGAATATTTGTTTTAGAATTTCATTGAAGGACATAAAGTTTTAATAAATTTAAATAAAATAATCTAAGATTTCTGATTACATTTTTGTACATATTTTTCTAATTTAAAAGTGAGAATATTCGAATTCAATCGTTGAATCATATTAAGTTGTTTAATTTCAAAATGTTAACAGTAATAAAATATTTATAATAAATAATAGAATTCTTACTGAATTATGTCAGTACTATCAAAAATCTATGAAATTAAAGAATGGAAATTTTCTTTAACTGAATGGCTAAGAAAAGTGTTAAACTTTCCATT
>JAOUZG010039019.1:1030341-1041843 GCA_026289955.1 Argiope argentata | reverse complement strand
TGAACTCATATTTTATTAAAAATATTAAAACAACTTATCGATTGCTAATAAATGGCACATTTTAATTTAAAATATATAAGACATTTAATCTCATTTCTTAACTTATAAGAGCTTTATAAATCAACCGAAAGCTTAGTTCTTTCAAATTCATGATGCATTCTTATAGCTTGGGTAAATTAATACCGATTTACTCCCTTAAATTAAATGCTCTTTGAACTTAGTGCTGTTGAAGTGCATTTGTTGTAGTTGCGAGTAGTTTATCGGAATGTGTTTGATTGTCATGATTGATTCGTGCCAGTCTATGATGGCATCTGACATTAATGCATGGAGGATGTCACGTGGGTGGAGAACTATCAAGCTGTTGTCTTCATTTCATCCATGAATGAGAAGCATGCAATCTGGAATCGGTTTTCGGATATCCCGTGCGAGCACAACATGCTCTCGATCAATTCTAGAATGTTTATTTTAGACTTGTTTTTATACTCATTTTAATCTAAAGCAATTTCTGATGCTTCAGAATAGTATAAATTGAAGGCTAAAAAATACTTCAAAATTTTGATTTTCTTCTATTTTTGGAATGAAAGTAACACACTATTCAATAATTAATCGAATAAAAAATAATTCATATATTATCTTAGCATTAAAATATTAGCTTGCCTGACTAAAAAATACAAAGGTAAACGTGCGTTTTCTTTAACATATGTTTCTATCAAATATTATCATTTCTTTTGGAAATGAAATTTATGTTTAAAAATAACATTTCGTTTTTAAATAATGAAGTATGAAAATTAACTTTATCAAAAAGTTATTGAAAAAACTTTGTAGAAAAGGGGACTTTTACAATAAACCAGGGAGATACAAAAAAATATAAAAGGGAATAAAACGCACAATGGAAATAACTAGTTGACTTTAGATCAATTATTTTTATTTTCCATTAATAATACTTTATTTTTAACTACTCTCTCTTAATTTATTAAAGTGTAATTTTGAATAAATTTCCTTATGTTCTTTGGTTTAATTACATATACAGGTAAATGATTTATTTAATAAAAAAATATGATTCATTCTTTTTCTTAAATATGTCATGAATATTTGCACTTATAATTTAAATTATTATGCTTATGATTCAAGAGCATTATTCTGCATATGATTCAAGTGCCCATTTCCTTTGTAGAATCATATTGCATTCTGGGGCACAAAGCCTGGTGCGCGTTAAATTTGATATCGTTTTTTAAGCCTTTTTCTCGATGAATAGTGTGGAAATTTGGAGAAAGGGTTCTAGCCCAGGCGCCGTTCTCCTAAGTTGATTAATCCTCAAAAGTATGAGATCCATTTCAAAATAGCCTTTGAATTGCTTCCAAATTGTACTTTACTATAGCTAAAATAAAAGCACATTTAACAAACAAAACTAAATGGAATCCTTCAAATACACATAATAAATGGAAATTTTAAGGCATCATATGCAATATTTAGGTCCCTATACAGAAAATGATTTTACATAATTTGTCACAAATTAATTTAAATTTACCACGATATATTTAAAAGTACCGAATAAACAATAAGGAATAAAAATATAAAATGTATATTATTTTGTTTGTGTTTTAATTACATAATTATTTACATAGCTTGAATTTAATTCTATAAAACTTATTTTTAACTTTTTTAAGTAATAAATTTGAGAATATTTTTAAGTAAATACTATTTAAAAGTTGTTTGGAATAAATTTATATATTCAAGTGACATTCGCAGTTGTTAAAAGTGAAATATTTTACTGACCTGAACAGCTGATTTTTAATAACTCCGTTTTTCTGGCGATATGGTCTCAAAGTAGATACTTTTTAAAGCAATATAGGCAATATAATTAAAATTATATCTTCGAGTGCCATGAAAAATTAGGAATTAAATTAGAAAATCAATCATTCCATTTTATTTTCTGATACAACAAAATTGCTCAGAATTTGGCCACATAATAAAAAAAATTAAATTTATAAAAATACAACAAAAGAATGAAGATTGCTTTCGTATTTATTGGAGAATGAAGAAGAATGCGTCTTAATTTTCTTTAATTGCCAAAGTGTACAATTAAGTCATAAAAGCAACATCATTTCTGTATCACAAATTTTGAGTTTTCTTTTAAAACTTTTATGACTTAATCGGCAAAACGTAAAAATAATGATAAAAATCTATGAAATAGAAAAATTTCCAAAATCTTGGAATTTTGAAGGAAACATGTTCCATGCAAATATTTTGATTTAAATGGAAATTTATTAATGGCCTCGGCTTTTGATATTCCGGAATATCAAGTATATTTCTGAATGTGTAAAAATAAATATTAGATTGAAAATAGAAAAGGAGATTTTTGGAGTTGTTTCCAAATTGATTTCTAAGTCACGTGCATTTCAATTTGAAAATGAATTAGATTTGCTCTTACTGTGCATTCTAAGACAATAAGAATTAAATACCCGTCTTGAATAATTCGTTCTTTCTAAAAAATTTAGCTTAACAAAATAATTTTTTTTCAGTGTAGCCGATAGGATCCAAAAATTGAGGATAGATAATTTAAATTATTATTACTTACTGAAATCACAACATGAAAAAAAATCCGGTTAAAACAACAAGGAAATATGTAAAATTCTTTATAAGAATGATATTTTGTATATTACAATTTTAGGTAATAAAAATTACTTTCAATAAGGCGAAATTAACTGTGCGAATCAATTTATTAAGCTTTTTTTCCATTATAGAAAATTGCTAGTTATACTTTTTAGTCCTTCATAAGGCACAACAAATCTTATAACAAAAATATTCATTTGAAATTTTTAATTATGAATGATAATTTCGTAGAACACGACATTTTCGTAGAAAACATTCCCTTTGAAGATTATCGAAGATAAAAGAAAATCAACCAATCGAAAGAAGATATGCGGGTAATCTTTGAAGAATATAGATTTAATAACTGCAGATATTACATTTTAATTGAAACAAACAGAAAGTCAGAAGTTACCACTTATTATTTTCAGTGAACTTTTAGTGTGGAGAGGGAATGGAAGAAAACATAGTTTATGAGAAACCTTAGATTTAAAAGCTAAAAAAAAGTCTAGTAACTATGTTCAAAACCAAATAAATTGCAAGTAAACAATCATTATAGGAAATAAAATTTCTTTCCAACTGAAGATTACAGTTTCCAAATTAAAGCCAAAACAGATGCTTTTTAGTTTTAATGCTGTATTTTTCTTTATAACTAATACTTCAAAATTATTTGCACCAGTTCCCGCATTGGTAGATATCGTTTGTTTAAAAATTTAATTTAAAAATGTTCAATAAGCAAGGGCATTAGTATTGTTCCTTATCAGTGAGCATTGAAAAAAATAATGCTGAGTGAAAAAAATTCTCCTAGGATTATTATTCTTTTTTATTTCGGGTTTGAGATTGTTTGCATTGAATTCTCCGTTTGTATCATTCAGTAACGTAAGAAATGAAGTTTTGAATTCGAAGTATATCGATAATCTTTCAGTTTAAGTGAAGCATTCAAATAAACTGAATTATTCATTCAATTCAATTGAAACAAAACATTCAAGTCATAAGCGTTCGCAAATTACTATCACAGAATGAAATGCTATTAATTTAAAAAAACGAGCAAAACAAAATATGAAAATATTTTATAAGAAATCTTAAGAAAAATTGATTTGAATAATTCCAGAATGAATTTTTCACGTCAAGAGAAAATTTTAATATTTTTATAAATTATTATTATATAAAGTTTACATTCTTATAGTCTTTTGGGTTTTTACTTATAATACGTAGGCTATTTGAGGGTAGATTGGGAAAAAAATGTGCAGATCTTGAATTGTTTAAGAAAATAAATTTAAATCTATAATTTATGCAAGTACATAATAAAGCTCTAAAGAGCTTATTAAATAATGATTTTTTTCCAAATTATTTGATCAATTAACCGGTTTCAGTTACAGCAATAATCATACTTACCCAAATATATTTCCAATAATGCTAAAATATGGGATAAACGGGAACTGGCATTTTTCTTCTGGTCACACAAAAGAATTGATTTGAAAATAATAATATTTTTATTGATAACTGCTGATTAATGTCTCATGTTTTCATTTTAACTTTAGTTCCCCAGTATCCCAAAACATTGTGCTTTATAACAACTTTTCATCAAAAATCTATTCTATTTTATAGAATATCTCATATAAAGTAAAATAACTATTTAATATACTCAATTTGGAGTAATTTATAATAATTCGATTCCTAGTTTCATCTAGAAATGAGTCTTTATAAAAACAGAAATGACTAAACATTACGATATAGATGTAAATATATAAATAGAAAGTTAGTTTAAAAGAAATAAGGATTTGTTCAACATTGTGTAGAAAATAGAAACCCCAATTTCAAACAGAACTTTCAATCTTATTTTGTAATTGTCGGCAAATTTATACTTGCTGAAAAAAATCTACTGAGCAATATGGTCTAATATTAATACATTTATTCCCTTTTCGATAATAAGTATCAATGACAAACGATAAGTAATTACCAAAACAGATTTTGATTTACTAAAACTGATGATCGCCAAACGTGTTACATTTACAATACCAACATCAATCTTCCAGAAGAACGAATAATGGTTATTCACTTTAAACACGCAACCATGGATGGTCCGAGATATCACTTTCTTAATTTCTATAACTTTCGTTTTTTAACGAAAAGGAGATAAAATAATTGTCCTCAGATTCTTCTTTTGAGCATTACGCTCATTTCAATCTTGAATTCAATTTTCTTGTTCTCTTCAATAATCGATGTAAGAAACAAATTATTAATAATCATCCGTCAAACTTAAAAAATAAATATTAATTTAGCAAGAATAACGTTTAAAGCAAAAATCAAAAGGAAAAATTACGATGTATTCGTCCTCAAGACTTTTTCAAGGGTCAACCTCAGGCAGGGATTCAAACCAGGGATTTTTTCCTGTGGGTGTCTGACATTTCGCCAAAAAATTGACCCCGCGTGACCCAAAAATCCAGGGAAATTGAGGTTTAAGAAAAAAATTAGTATCACAGAAATACAAGAGAAAATTTTTAAATCTATATAGATTTACAGCAATTTATTTTAATCAAACAACAAAAGATCCTAAAACCTAAAACTAAATCATCAAAATATATACTAAGATTAAAATCAAACAATAACAGGTATATTATTTCAAAATAGTTTTTTGCATCTAAATAGAATTATAGAAAATTGTCAATCAATTACTGCTTATCATGATGATATGTTCTGACCAAACGTATATAACTTCAAATGTGGCAAAATTAAAGTTAGTTTGAAGAGATGAAAATAAACTAATAGGTTGGCGCACTTCAAACCTTTGGGAGTTGTTCTTAATATTGGTATGTGTTTGGATTTCATATTCTAATGTTTGTGATTTATATTTTATGTTTTTTGCGATTTGGTTTGGGAAAATCAATTTTCTGTAATTCTATTTAGATGCAAAAAAAATCTTTTTGAAATAATTTGCCTGTCACTGTGTGATTTTAATCTTGGTATATATTTTCATAATTTATTTTTAGGTTTTATGGTCTTTTGCTGTTTGATTTAGACAATTTGCTGTTGATTGATTTACATTTAATCCTTCGCACTCCGATGGTGCCTCTGAGGCACCATTAAAGACGGTGCATCATTTTGACGTTTTATTTATTCATTTTTCAAATTTATTAAAAACGCCTACATAAGGGTTAAGAGATGTAGATTAATTTTTCAAAGAAATTCGACTTAAAGGAATTATGTATATATATTTTTCATAGCAATAAACTAATCTTTGTATTAGTTGAATAATTTTGCATCTAATTATTTTTCGGAGTGCGAA
Source organism: Argiope argentata (assembly GCA_026289955.1). NCBI lineage: Eukaryota > Metazoa > Arthropoda > Arachnida > Araneae > Araneidae > Argiope > Argiope argentata. The sequence continues at coordinate 1,035,968 of JAOUZG010039019.1, read as the reverse complement.
GGGTTAAAAATTTGTTCTTGTATTTCTGTGATACTAATTTATCTGTGATATTATTAATCAGGTCACTCTCAGAAAAAATCCCTGTTTGAATCCCTGCCAGAGGGTGACCCTTGAAAAAGTCTTGATGCCAGATTAATCCTAATTTTTCCTTTTGATTTGTGCTTTATAATTCTTATTGCTAATTTAGTTCATTTCATTTGTGTTCTAGTTGTAGCAGCATTAGCGCTCTCTAAATACAATGTATGTTTTAATATTTTGGTTCAGGAAAGTTGATTAGGTTTATTCTATTTTGTTTATCTTTGATATGATAGTTACTTTAAAAAAACTTTATGTATATGGATCAATCGTAGATACTCAGAAAAGCTAGTTTGGCATAAAATTATAAAACATTATTACCTTAAAAGGAAATTACCATTTTCTTAGACTTAATATCGCTTTCTAGTATATAATAAAGGATGCAAAAGGAATGGAAATTAAAATTTTTTACTTCATTAAAATTATGTTTCTAATTACACCCCGTAAAATAAATAAAATTACCTAGGATAACGGTGAATATTTTCCGGTTTCTCAAGAGTGTTCCAAAAATTAAAATTGAAACTTATTTATTACCGTTATACTATACTGATCTAAAAATTCATAACTTTTCAACTTACCTTGCAAATGCAGAAACTGAATAATGACACTTCGGTAAGTTTAGATTTTCACTTATTTTGAGTATGATTGCAACACAAGCAAACAAGCATTAATAAATAATACTGAAAAAAATGGAAATTGTCCATTTTTTCTACATATTTCCCAACTCACTGAGGCTACATCATTGTGTATTGAAGATACTGACCCTAATTATCCTCATTGACCCTACAGGAAACAAAAGAAAAAAAATTCCAATTATTAGAGAATTCAAACCATTAACTAAAATTTAATTAACCGGTAGATATAAAATTTATATCCTTTCGAATACTTTTTAGGATATTTTCAGACCGAGAGAAACAAAATAACAGAATGCAGGAGTGCTGAAAAATCAAGAAAATAGAATAAATATTCTCTAGAATAATGCTGTGCACACTATAGAGAAAAATAAAATTTTAATATAAATTTCTATCCCTTACACTTTACATTCTTAAACTATTTGCCTCAAATTTTTAATAATATAAATTCCAGTAGCATAGTTGAGTGTAAATTTCGGTTTAGCTACAATGTTTTCTATTTAATCGATACAAGGCAAAAAAATTTCAGCATGTCAGAGAATATAAATTATTATTACCCGGTGAGCTCTCGGGGAAAAAAAAAGGAGCAAAACAACGCAATTTGTGCGAAACTTTAACTGGAAATTCAAGAAAAATCGGATAATGTAGTTCGAGAATAAAATTGTGTTACCACTCTAAAAGATAAAACATTTTTCGGAATAAAGCAAACTTAGTTGCGTGATTTAATCCAGAATATACGCTACCAGGAAGAAAAATGATGGGATGCGGAAAAAGAATAGATGAAGTGTCATCGGAACAGGGTCCCAGAAATTATGTTGATAGAAAAATATTCTGTTTTTCAACGAAAAGAGGAATGCTTTAGATGTCTCCAGAATTGAAAAGATGTGACACATGTTGCTCAAGGTTCATATCTTTCATTTTGGTCGTCTCTTTTCTTCCCCATGATTTTGCAGTAAACATATTTTTAAACCGCCCCAAACCATTTATATTATTGTCACATTTTTGACATATTACTTCTATAAGTTTGGAATTTCGAGTAAATTGTTTTTTGGTGGAGTTGAAGCAGAATTAAACCGTACACTTTAAATTCAGGAGTTAAAAAAATCAGAACTATTTTTATCAGGATGAATTTAATATCGATCATATTTTATATAAGTTACAGGATGTTTAGAAATTTAATCCTACATTGTATACTGTTACTATTTGATAGTTACCTAGTGAAGTTTATGCAAATACAATTAGTTAACATCTTTTGATATATTTATTTCTTATCCGTTTTAAATTTAGCATAATTTCTTGTCGAGTTGCTGTAGTTATAAATTGCATGCTTCATTTACTACCGAAAAATTATCTGAAATTGAAAAAAACAGTTCTACAGTTCTTTTCATCTTATTAGATAATAACGGAGCATAATGAAAATGATAAAATGTTTCTGTACTTTTTTCAACATCATGGGTTTTAATTAAACATGAAATATTCGATACCATTGGGTAAGTCATAGCTAGACTTTCTGATCCGCTATGAAGGCACACGGATTTAAATCCTAAAACTGAATAAAAGGACCGCCGCAACAGAAACACTGGTTGAAACTGTGGTTGAGTCCTAATGACCATCACCGGCTACGGTGTAATCCTCCCTCTTGGAAGTACGTCTTGTCATCAATGGCAGGAATCTAACCCCACCTGCTACTATACCCTACAAGGGTGAGGAGATCCAACGACCATTCCGGAAGCATCTCATCCTCACTTCGAGGTGCCCCCCTGGGGGTTGATGCCATTGGTATGTATAATTTATAAAAAAAATGTTTCTTTCCTTCATTGCATTCGCTTTCATAATATGAAATGTATATCGCCATTTGCGTTTATACAATGTGAAGTTGAAGTATAAAAAAAGATCTGAAGCCATTAGATATAAGATGACCAGAGGGGTCATGTGTCACGTGGTTGTGACGTCATTCGAATCGACATTTGTTTTGTAATTTCCAATACTTTTTTTTATAATTTTTCATGCATTTTCAGAATTTTTGAAGCGAATATATTTTTTTTCAGAAAGAGATAGAGAAATCAAATATATTACAGTGTAAATAGATAAAATTTTTGGTTAAAATAATAAGCAAAAAATTCTGAATTCCTTATCTTTCAAGAAAATATTATCCAATTAGACGCGGGATCTTTGACATGTTAAGTTTGATCGACTCAATATTTTAAAAGTTCGGTTTTTTTTCGACCCATAAACACAGTATTTTAGAAATTAAGATTAAAACGTGTAATAAATTAAATTATATCTTTACAATTAATGTATTAACTTTTGCCTTAATAAAGCCAAAATGTCTCTTGTGCTTTATATATATGCATATGTGTGTTTGCACGAAGAAAGAAAGTTGATTGTAAAGGATTGTATAAAATACTCATTTTAAAATAAATTATATGACAGGAAACATTTTTAAGCACACATTATATTTTCTTAAATCAAAGCAACGAAAATGATGTCAATATTTATTTTACAATTTCCTTTTTTTCTTTCATAATAAAATAATTTCAGTTTTAAATAAACATTAAATGCTTAAACTTTTTCTGCTTTAAAATATTTCAAATACGAAATTATAAAAGAATCGTTGTATTAGCGAGACTTTCAGTAAAATTCAAAAATACTATGATATAGAAATTTTAAAAGTAATTTCCATTTAATCCCTTTTTACAAAGCAGTTAATTAACTACAAATGCAGACATTTAATTAAATTAAATCAACAAATAATCGTTTTACTATCTCATATTAATGAATGAACTTCTTATAAAATATTTATGTATCACATTTAATGATTCAGACATAAACAAATATTTAAAATTCAGTCAACTCATTATTATATTTGTCATCTTTAATAATAAAACACATATTATATCGGGTCTTTTGAATAAATAAAAGACATTTGAAACTGAAACTTCATTAAAATCCTTCAAGTTATCTCTGCATACAAATCACTGTGACACGAACGTAATTATGAATATTTTATCAAATATTGAAGTCGGATTTGAATTTAGACATTGAGTGTTTGTGGGATGTTTAAAGAATGGTTTGCGATGGAGTTATATTTTTAAATGAATGTTTAATATTATTAGTTGAAGATCCGAAAGGAAAATTCGAATCAAATACATGCTGAAAGATACGGTTGAATGTACTTGATTTATAGATTTGTATGTTAATTTTTGCCAAAAGTGCCAAAGTTTTGAATAATATTTTGAAACTATTTGTGTATGTGTAGACGCGTTATTTGAATGCGTAACCAAGCAAACAATGTTCCCATTGAAATTTTGCTGAAATATCACTTTTAAATATTATTTTCTTGTTTAATAAATGCAAATTTGCACGTGTAAAATAAAATGTTGAGGAATGTAATTACACTTTATGTTAAGCATTACACTTTAAATTATTATGACATTTTTAGAAATATTAAGCTATTTCTCCAAATTTTAATGCAAATAATATTGTAAATTAATTCCACATAGTAGCTACATTAAAATTATTAAAGCATATGAAAAGCTAATTCAAGCATTCAAAGCATATAAAAGTGAATTCAAGATCCGTGGTTCATGAGAAAGTCTATAACGTTCATAGCCAACTTTTTATTATCATGTCAGCACATGATGTGGTTTTTGGGATAAAGTTTTTGGCGTCAACAAAATCCGTAGGCGAAAAATAAAAATTTTTATTATCTGCTCTAGCTTTTTTTTAAAAAAAAAAACAGCTTTTAATAACGTGTTGCCATTGTATTTACAAAAGCTCTGATTAAAAAAATAAGTTAATTACTATAGCAAATAAAACCTAGAAAAATGTAATTTTGAGCACGTGATTATATGAAATGAAATAAATAGGAAATGTGATATTTTATAAAACAATAAATGCGAGACAAAGTTTTTTTTGATCGTTTGCGATACAAAAGTGGCTCATTCAATGAAACAACTAAAATGAATAAAAATAGATTTTAACTTGAACGAGCACATAGTGATTGACCGTTCAAGAAATTATGTTCTGACATGATACATTGAAATATGCATAGCAGATTCCATTTAAATCTTTTTTTTATTATTTATTCCTTATAATTTTCTTTCCGTAAACGTGTTTTCTGCTATTTTTTTAACCTTTAAACTGTTTTGTTACGGTAATCCTTGGCTCTTTCAGTCAGCATCCAGGCACCTAGCCATCAGAGTCTTTCATTTTTTTTAAAAAAATTATGACAAGGGGTTTATGTTTGTAATTCCCACATATTTGTAAATTTGGCTGGAAATAATGGAAATTAGATATTGTAATTTTGTTGTGTTAGGAACTCTCTTTTTATAATATGAATTAAAATTTTTATGTATTTTTCTAATCTATTTTTTCAGCCATTTTTCTGATATTCTCTATAAATAGAAATATTCTTTTTATTATCATTAAAATTCAACATTTCTTGAACTATTTTTTTATTCACGCCCAACAAAAGAATTCCAATGATTTAAATTGGGATTGTTAATTCTCATTTAGTTTACGTCATAAAAATATACAAAATATCAATAATTTTGGAAAAAATGTTTGTAGAGTCCTTTATACTCTGTTGCAATAATGATAGTGCACGGTGAAAGCATGTCTAATTTTTTCACGGAACTAAAATGAAGGGTTAATTAAGATGTTTAATCTAAATATGGAATGTATTATACTATTCTGAAATCAAAGAGTTGTAGGACCTTTAACAATGAAAAACAACTCAAAAGTAATCAATTCGATGCAATTAATGACATAACAAATGCTTAAAGCATTTAACAGACTTTCTTACTGCAATTACTTAAATGATATTTCTCATTTAATATGAAGATTATATTGAGTATGATAATGATTTCTAACACACACACACACACACACACACACACACACACACACACACACACA
>JAOUZG010039019.1:1001425-1030331 GCA_026289955.1 Argiope argentata | reverse complement strand
CACACACACACACACACACACACACACACACACACACACACACACACTAGTAAACTAATGCCGCTAAAATTGTTGAACGGAGATATCACTTACACGTAGGATTTTAGAAAATATCTAAGCAATTCATGTAAAGATATGGTATGAAGATTCATTTCTAAATAATACAAATTGAAAATCATGCAATATGTTAAACGTCCAGATTTGTTTTTTAAAGTTATTATACTTAAAATTTCAAAAAAAGTACTCATAATTGAAAAAGCCCCAAAATGAATAATAATTTAATTTTTTTAAATTTTTTTTCGTTGGTTTTGCATAAACATTCTATAAAAGCTTCATTTTCGTAAGATCAAAAATAAATTAAAAATTATCCGTTCAATCCTCTATAAATGTGGTTTTGAAATATAAGTATTCAAAGTAAAATGCCCCTTGTCTGAGTTCTACATGACATCTAAGCACCAGGGTTACAACTTCTACGAAAGTGAGATATAATAGGATTCACATAGTAATGAAGGGCCGAAAATACTTATGAGATACAGTAGATGGCGCTGCATGTTAATAGGATTCTGGTACTATTCTTAAGGAAATCTTTTTAGTATTTCAAAGTAAGATCCAATGATCATGAACAGAGTGTGATCATTAATCAGTAACATACAATGATATCAGTAGATCTAAAATACATAATAAATGCCAAAACTATAAATAGCCTCTTTAATAGCTGATTCAAAATGTACCATACACTTTGATTGGTTGGACAGTAAAAATCTACATGTAGCAAATCATTCTAGAAATATTTGCTTTCTCAGTAAGAAAAAGAAAGAGAGAGAGAGAGAGAGAGCAAATGAATAACTAATTATTTTCTTTTAATAAAAAGAAATAATAATGTCTTGATGATTTTATAGCTCGAAATTCCGTTATACATATGAGAGACAGTGGAAATATTTCTTTTAAAACAGGAATTATTCATATTAGATCTCACTCCTGGTCTGATAATGTTAACTGTGACGTCACGGATACCTAACGTTCATGATCATACTCTGTTCATGTGGACAATTGTGATGCCATTGATAATGGTCCCTGAATCTTGCTTTGGAATGCTGAAATGGAGAATCTCTAAGGGAATGCCTTGCCCCTGAAATGTCTCTACCGTATTGGGTTAAGTATTTCCCATTCACTATATGCAATATGACTGAGATATCTAGACGTATCCTAGCCCTTTTTAAGGTTTATATTCTAATGCTTAAATACCCTGTTTACACATAGGTATGATTTTTGATTTTGTCTTCTAAATTAAATAAAATTCATACAAATATAAATTGAAAATATGCAGATTAACTTAATCCTTTAAATAGAATCATAAACAATTTTAAAACGGAATCTTTAAACGTTCTATAGCCTTTTAATATATTAATCATATTTGTGAATGCAGGTAGTAATAACTGTAAGAGCCTAAAATAGAAATTTAAAAAAATATTATGAAGTGACAGATATCAAATATAGGATCTAAAATGATGGTCGAAGAGAGATTTAATTTTAGAGCTATGAAAAAAGATATAAATAAAGACATCCATGATACTTTAAAAATGACGATATTTTACGTGCACGGAATAACTCCATTATGCTTATTTTCAGTCACGGCACTCACGAAAAGAAGTAACAAAATATTTATAAGACTAGAATTTTACTCATAAAATGGTTCACTGATACATTTTAGGTAATTTTTTTATTTCTAGGATTCTGGACAGATTTTGAATGTAAATATGAGACAACAAGAATATTGTTGGCTTCATAAGTTTCTAAATAAAAAGTCTATAAAATTAGAAGTTTTTACTGTAGAAATTTGCACAGGAGTATTTGTATAAAGTTGGACTTATTTGACATAAATGATGAATGTTAAACTCGGATGTGTGAAACTGTCAGATAATAAGGCATATAAGGGGTAGGATACATTCTACAAAAAATAAATATTGTGCTAAATTCTATATACTAATATATTTCAAAATAAAAATTACGCTGGCTTTCTGGTACAGAGGTAGCACATTTTCGTCATGTTCTGGGAGTCCCGGTTCGAGTGTGATTGTTCTTCTATGTGCTATCAGTGAGATTTGTGACTGTACCTCCTTGTAAAAAGGGGCTGTGCATGCGACTGTGATGAGTGTGTAGTTAAATTTGTTCTCTTGGCCTTAGTTGTCGCTACTTGAAACAAGAGACGCATATCTTCGGCTTAAAATCTGCTGATATATCAGCGGGGCTGGTCCATGGCAAGTCTATAAATAACAGCAAAAACAGCTAAAAATTACTATGTTTAATAAATCAAAATTAAGAGCTCCGCTTTTAGAAACTTTTATCATAGTTTTATAGATTTATTTAAAGAAATTTAGTTAACTAGATAAAATAACTTATCTTCCCATGCATGAAGCAGTTCTATTTAACATTAGAATCCATTTCTCTTCGGGCAACAGGGAAGGTCCGTATTGACATTGTCGAAATTCAGACCGGCGATATTTTTGCTCTATGATTGTGAGATCACTTGAACTGGCTTATTTAAAATAAAATACCCATTTTTTTCTTTCTCTTTATATCTTTCATTTGTGAGAAAATATTACTAGCATAGAAACACTCTAAATAGATTTTAATAAATCTCCATGTTTTTTTTTTGCCTTTACTGTGTTCGGAAAAAACTTTTGTGGAACTATATTTGAGCGTCGGTTATTCTATAAAAAGAAAAATTGAATTTGAAGTTTGAATGATGATAAACGGATGAAATTTAGTTTGCGATCTTGACAGAACAATTACAATCTTGCCGAGTTTAGAACGAAACTTTCATTTGTCTTGCTTGTGAAGAAGATGGCTGACAAATTCAATGAATTAGGATAATAAATTTTTTCGCATGATTTTATCATCAGAATTGTAAATATATATCTTATTTTGGACCTAAACTTCAAACATGTTAACTGACTTTGGGCATATATACGGTATTCTAAAAAATGGAGGAAGCATTTATTTACCCAAGTATTGCATTTAAGTATGTATTTTCAATAGCATAAATTCCTTAAATAAGGTGGACAGCCGTATGAAAATACCTTGGTTCCACTGAAGCTTGATTGTAAAAGTTCAAGCTAAAATTTCTTTTATTAAAATTCAAAAAAATTATTATATGGTTTTCATAGTATAGTTACCACTGTCGACTATAACAAATCCTATCGATACTGCTACGTTCAGTCGTGGTGGGGTGGTTGGTTTTACACAAGAAGTGTAAAAGTGTCAGTTAGAATTCTTTTGCTTTATAATATGCATATAAAGCCTATGTCTGTAAAGAGTTTCTCACTTTTATCTACAGAACTTTCAGATATATATTTATATCTCAAATTTTGAGAGATTTATCAACACTTTGTATGGAAACATCTTTTATAGAAATACAAATTTAATTAATATTGAAAAACTGTGATATGCTAAATTTTACTCTTAGTGTATCATTGAATTTTTATGATTTCAAACTAATTACCTAATCTCGTATAATGTTGTTTACTTTTATTTGCCGAGATTTGCACACTCAATTTAATAATGAAGGGGAGAGAAGAGAAATTAAATATCTAAGGTGTCTCAGCAATGTAATACAATTCAAACAATTGAAGAAAAAATACTTATTCTCAATTGCGTGCTTGATTTCAAAGTTTCCTAAAGAAAAATGTATTTCAGAAACAAGGAACGTTTTGAAATACATAATTAATGTTGCATTTAATAGTGATGCAACTGCACACATACGTAGATATTTATAAGACGAATGCGATTATTTTATAGCTGTCGAAGAGGATAAATTTTGAATAGGCTATGAAAACCTTTCAATCAATATATTTTTTACCATTTTTAAAAATTTGGTAAGAGTTAATAAGGACATTACTGTCATCTGATTTCCCTTTTTTAATAACATATTGCAATATATGTAGTATCTTCAAAATGCGTAAAAAAGACTCTTTCAAATAACAATATGAGGAATAAAAAAGTGATCAAAGTCAATAAATTGATCTTTTAATATTATATCTGAAAACTTTTTATATTAACTTAGAACTTAGAACTTTATGACGACGAAAACTTAGAACTTTATGACGACATTAAACTAGGTGATTAGATGAATGGAAGAAAAAATAATTTCTAATTGAATATTAGGAATTTACTTGTTATTATTTTATAATCAACCTTAAAAAAGTCAAATTTTATTTTAACATTTGTTTACTTTATTAAATAAAAATTTTGTTACTGGAAGAATACATCTATCTGAAATCACCATGTAAAGAAATAATTGACCATTCTATTTTTGAGATTCTGTTGTGAAAATGATAATATAAGGTTATATATATAAATTATATATGAAAGAAATTTAATATATAAAGCTAGTTCGAAGATTATGGATCTTAACCAAATTTTTGATCCAACAGATCAAAATTAACTGATAAAACGATATAAATTTGATTATGTATAATAAGTTACTGAGTTAAAGGCATTAAATTAATAACTAAATGGCAAAGTTGTGCAAAGAACAATCCCTTTATCTCTCATTTGTTGCAAACTGTTCTATTTTTATTATGAGTAGGAACATTGAAAAAGCATTTGCTAAATAATGAAGAATTCATGGAATTACCGTCCTTATTATTCTAATAATATGGTTAGAATTGAAAATAATAGATTTAAACAAGAAGTTATGTAAGAATTACGTAATCTTCCTGGAATTTCGCAATTTTTGCATTATTCTATCGAGTTACACCACTGAAGAAAATTTTTGTCTTTCAATTTATAAAGACGAAAAGCTTAAACCGATCAAAATATCTGGTTTCTGTGCTTTTCAGCTTCAAGATTACGTAACTCTGTTACGTCATTCCCGCATTAAGCAACCGGAATATGCTAAAAATAGTTAGTACTTTCACAAAAGGAGGCATTTTCGAAAGAAATAATAAGACACTCGAAGAACGAAAAGTTTGTCATTACTGCATAGTATGATTACTGTGTTAGTGTTTTTGATGTGAAGTACTGAGGAAGTGAAGTGCAGTGAGGGCAATTAATGCGGAATTGTTAGAGAAATTCAGCATAAAAACATGGCATATTGAAGGTGTTAGATTGCATATGGTTTATTTATATTTAGAGCTGTCTTATTGTGCGCTTCCAAGATGGCATATGAGGAATGGAAATTCTGTTTTCATTTCAATTACTTAAGGAAATAGAAGGAATTGCCATGGTTTGAATTAATTCTCATGCATTCTTATATATTAATGAAATTTTCAGGAATTCAATTTAGATTCCCTCTAATGAAACCACATTGTAGCATGAATAACTCTAACAAGTAGGGTGCAGCATGACAAATACTGTGGTCATTAGGACTTAATATTTAAAAAAACATTTCTGTTTATGTAAATAAGACTCTGCACATTATAGCACAGATACTAAATGAAACATGTGAAGAAATGTGTGCATTCTGTAATTGTAAATATTGTTATGCACTAATTACAATTGCAAGTAACTCTATTACTGAAGTATTTATTGAGTTCAAAAGGTTTCAGCCTGTTTTCGGAAGTGTTTGTACCATGCCCATTTCAACGGCTCCAACAGTATTCAAAGATAGTTTCCATCTATGTTGTTCCAATCATCCAATCATTCAAATCCCTACCGATGTGGCAAAGTAGCTTTTGTGGTAATATTTCGCATTGGAATAGTTATATTAGTATTTGCTAAAATATTAGAGTACATGTAAAAGCATATGAACAGAAAAATTTCCAAGTTGAAATTAAAAAAAGGTGTTATTTATTTTTTAAAAATTTATTCATATATTTTGCAATTAAGAATTTCTTTCCAAAACATAAAATCTGAGCGAATGTTCACTCTAATAGAAAGAGTAGATGTATTTAAGAATTAAAACAAGCGTCGTGTAATTTTACATTAATATCTTTCTTTTTAATTTCTTCAAATTTAATTGTTCATATTATTATGTAACTATACAACTCTTTTTCTCTGGTTTTAATTTCTTAACATTTTTGTGAATAAAAAAATTTATATAATGGAATTAACTGCTAAAGAAGTAAAAATGCATATTAAGCTAGAAATCTTTAATGAATGAAAATTGAAAAAAGAGGAAAACTCCCTTTATATTATACTTCGTAATGCTAATTAAGAGATAAAGCTGAACGAAATACAGATAGAGAATTTAATTCCACCAAAGAGAATGATTAAGAAAAAGAAGATTTAAGTAAAGATTGCATTTGTGTAATGAAGCTCATTAAAACATTGAGAAAATAAATTGGGGGGAAAGAAACAGGTTGAAGAGAATAAACTGTGCTGAGCGAAATAATTTCATGAAAGTACTTTATTTCTTAAAGTTAATTTCAAAACATTATTTAAAAAAGAATTTGTAAATATGTCTTAAATATTAAAGAAAGGCAAGGTAATTGCCTTTATTTAATCCTGATTTTTTAACGGTGCTGATTTAAATTTTGTTTTGAAGCACAGTGTATGATTTTATAGAAACTGGTGATTCATCTAGATTTTCCTGACAAATAGAAATTAAAAGAGAGGGATTCAGAGTGGGTTAAAATTAATATACGAGCATGATTTTTGAAGAAATTTATAGTTGGTCAAACTAATTAAGATATAATTTTGAGAAACGATATTTTCTTGATTCATTATTATTATTCCATTTTAAGAAAATAAGAGTATATGAAGTCACTATTTTAAATATATTTATAATATTTAAATGCATCAAAAATCAAAATAAATATAGCTACTTATTAATAATACATTAAAAATTAAAATGTAATTTATTAAATTTAAGTAATAGTTGTGGATTGTTGAATCCTGTTTTGGTTAAATGTTTATAATCTTTTTTCCTTATTATTACATTAAATGAATTCTTGTAAATCAACTGTAAGTGATTTATTACTTATTTTTTTTATCTTATTAGCATTTAAGTGCATGTAAAATTGTTGGAAAAATCGTACGGAAAGCTGAGAATGCAGTGAACCTCTATAATTGAAAACAACGCTTTATTTCACGAGTATTTCACAATTTTGAAACACATGCAACAAAAAAGTAACCAAGATGTGCGCAAAGAACAGTACTTATAGAAATTAATAATGCAAGAACACATAAAATCATTTAATTACGAATAGTAACAGCGCATTAATAGCGTTCACCATATAATAGTCTATCATTTGACTTTACGAATAGACTTCAGGATTATATCAACTTATTTGAGTTTCTCAGGTTTATATAGCTTTGTGATAGGCCGTGACGTCAAATTGCATTTTTCAGAAGCGTCCTCAGGTCTCGTTTCGGAAGAGAATTAACGATATAATTCTTGAAATTCTGAGAACTTTAATTTTTGCCAAAAATGAGCCACAATTTGTTTTTAAATAAAAAAGGTTATCAAAGCCGAAAATCATTGTCATGACATCTTTTTTTGACCGTAAAATTGATATTTCAGGGAAACGATATTACGGATTCGTAACAGTAAATGCGAGTTACACAATTGTGGCTGTTTAACTATTCTGTACCACTCCGTTTGTTTGTTGGAAGTTATAATATTACTTGTTACGTTATTTCATGTTGGTAAAGGAACTTTGCAATATGGAATGAAGTAAAAGTACCCTTTCTTAATATTAAATCATTAGACCATTATTGTGACAGATCCTAGATACCTTTTTGCCTGAAAGTCTGTTAAATGTACAAGGGGGATACGAATGTCCTAACCCATCCCTTATTGAATCCCTAAACCTTCCCTTATTTGAAATTTATTTATTGAGAGAGAATTACAGTATTACACATCACATTATTTCATGTTGTTAAAAAGTTCATATTTGCTTTTAGAAGTGTCATTTTTGATTCATTCAGCTTTCTTTCTTAAAACAGTTAAAATTAGGTAATTCTATGACGTATTCCTATCTCAGGATTTTTAAGCATAACTTGCGTGTAATATTGTTTTCTTTTTTTTCATTTTGCATTCTAAAACAAAAACTAATTAAATATCCTTTGAAATATCTTTACTTTATATTACTTGAAAAACAATTGCTTTCTAACCTTTCCCACGTTCGACAGTTCTTCTAGTAGAAGATTTCGGGTGTTTTTTTAACATTGACTAATAGAAAGTTTAAATAAAATGACTGAGCTTTTTAAACTTCTGTCAGTGAAGTACTACTTTTTGAAATGAAACATTTAACCAGGATTTTAAATACAATATATAACTGTCCCAGTTAACACGGAATCTCTTATTAGATACGGAACTCATGCACACTCTAAACTTCAATGTAAGCAAATCATTATTCACCAAAATTATTCAACCAACATACCAAACATTACCATAAATTATTCAATTTATTACAAAAATTGAGAAAGGCAATTCTTATAAAAGCTGTTACTTTGAATAATTAAATCAAACGAGCTTAGTGCCGGCGTCCTGGCTCAGAGGTAGAGCGTCTTCCTCGTTAATTGAGCGTCCCGGGTTCCAGTCCTGGTTAGGGCATTGTTGTTCTTCTGTGTACTTACTATCTGTGAGATGTGTGAATGTGCTCCCAAGTAAAAAGAGGCAGTGTGAGTGTATGTTTCATCCTCATATGATTTCGACATCAAACTTCTCCTAGGAGGAGTCCATACCCCCAGGAGCTACTCCACCCCATCGTCCGTTGTAAAGCGATAACGTCATCATCATCAAACTAGCTTAGGGAAAATTATTTGGTTATAAGTTATTGACAACAATAATTTTTTAAAGCAGTAATGAAACTAGAATACTTATCATTTCAATTTAATTTATATATTTTAATCTTATTTTATATTCATCATTTAAAACACCATAAGATCTTAAATGTAATTTTTTTTAGCATTCACTACTATGTAGTGCTCTATTCAAGAAATGAAAGTCTAAAGATATTAATTAGATATCTGTTAATTAAAATATGACAATACTGATTAAAAATATTTGAAAAATAAATACTAAAATCCATGTCAGTATTCAGGAAAGAAATCTAGTTAAATTAAAACGTGTGAAATTCAGATTATGTAATTTTTTAAAAATTTAATTTTGAGACATTTTTCAATCTTAATCTTACCGGTTATTTTTGCTTATATTTCGGTTTCGCTTCAGTCATGTGGTGACTTTAAATATAATCAAATAAAATATATTCAATCTACTCGTTGAATTTTAGTTGAGAGTAATTTGCTGATGTTACCAAGTAGTTAATTGGCTAAATGCAATATTTCTTGACTGTATTGAAAGTTTAAAACGATATAAAATATTGATTTTAATACATAATTTTTAAAAACATGTGTATTCATGAAAACCGTTATACCAATCCTTTTATTAGTTTTATTAGTTATAAATAAAGTAAAATAGATTCAATTTAATTTTTTATGCTCAGATTAAGGGGAATAGATTTAAATATGGAACAACAACTATAGTATATTCATTTAAAAGTCTTCTTTTATAAGGATCAAAGACAAAACTTGTGGTCGATTATTGTTTGAGTATGATAATCAAAGAAATTGTAAGAAAGCTCAGTTTCAAACATACACTTTTTCATAATTTTAAGAAATAAAACACAGAAAAAATATTATCTTATTTACATCATGTCAATATAAGTTTAATATTGATTTAAATTTAAAACGAAACCCCCTGATATAGCTAAAACTCTATAAAAAAGGAATTTCTGCGTGAAACAAAATTTAGTGTAGATGACTGCTTGGGAATAACAGTCAAAAAACTCTCTACAAACTCTTATATATTTTTAATTCTGATATTCCAAAAATAAAACAGAAAAGGATTTCAAAAAATGTGTCTTGTTTTAAATAGGATAAATATATGATAGGTTTTAGTTTTCACTTTCAAAAGTTAAAAGGTTTCACTGTGAATGATACATCTTTCTATCAGGAATTCTTTTTCTTCGTCAATCCTTTAACCTTTCAAAGAAAAATATTAAGCACTTTTATTTCATTTTATTTTATTTCCAGACTGTCTACTCTGATAAATGTCTTGAAAAATTGCTTTACTTTTCGAAGTAGTTTATGTAACTGTGAAAGAGTAGATGCTTTTTTTATACTGAACTTAAAATATAAACTCTCACATGATTAGGTATAGAAAGATAAAAGAATAAAATATTAGTATTGCGATATATCTGATGTGCAGTCACAAGGCAAGCATAACTGTTCATGTAACTTTATATTTATTATACCCATGTTTAATCATGAAATAATAGGGCAGTCTGTACAATGATCTTCAAAAAGTTTACTCCAGAATTCATTGTTTATTCTTTTTGAAGAGGAAGCAAAATATGCCATACCATTGCATAAGACAACGTTAGATTTTAGAAGACAATGCCAATTTCACTTTCTTTCTTTATCTTCAAAAGTCAGAATGTATCATTTGTTTTAGAGCTGGTGATTCCAAGAGAAAAATTCTATTAAATTTCTTCTGCGGTCTTCAGAGGCTTTACACAGCTTAAGAAGGAACACAAATATTTTTCAAATAATTTACTCCTTTGATTTCACATTTAGAGTCAATAAATTTTATGGAAAATTTGTATAAGAAAATAATTATTTAATGCAATTCAAGTTATGTATTCAATGCAATAACACTTGACAAAAATGATATGCATTATAAAAGAAATGTGGATAAGATAATAATGGGCATGTTAAACAATATCGAAGCTGTGTAGTTCAAAACGAGAACTTCATAATGTGAAATTAGCTCTGTCATTTGATGAATAGCTTAAGTAAATGGCCTCATACACAATCAAATTAAGAATATGAATATAAAAATATACTCTCCATAGCAAGTACTCTAAATATATTTGTATTAAAATCTCAAATTATTCCTATAATAAAATTAATAAATTAATGCTTGCATTTAATTTTTTAAAATTTATTAATGCGACAGATGTCCCAACTAAATCATGTCAAAATTATTTATATCAATAATTATTATAAAAAATTAAAAAAAAATTAATGATATTAATAAATAATGGCAGAAAGCCTCTGTGAAACAAAATATAAATCTTTTATTAAATAATAAATCATGTGTAAATCTCAAAAATTTAACGCGCATTTACTAAATTACAAATACTGAGGACAGCATTCTGTAATTCTTAACACCGATGAATTTCTTAATAGAATCTATTTATTGAAAATAATACGATAATTGCTTAGAATCATATTTTTAGGCTCACAGGCAAATATATAACTTCGATCAAAATGCTGTTTGTGTGTGATAAAATTCATCATGTGATAGTAGCAGCTCAGTAAATAAAAACAGGCAAATATATAACTTCGATCAAAATGCTATCTTTGTGTGATAAAAATAATCATGATCATGGCATTCCATGAAATAAAAGCAAGTATTATTTATCTAAATACATAAACATACATGATTTAATGACTATTCGAAATGTAATCATAAGCATCATAATCTGAAAAAAATTCCTAATAGAGATATGTTAGTTAAAAATGTAAAAAAAATACAAATCTATAACCACAACAAAAATTTTATGTTAAACACACAAGCAAATAATATTTCGAATAAATATCATATTTTGAATAAATAAAACTGACATCACAGATTCACTCAAATAAAATTATCGAACATGTCATTCTTGAAAGGGAACTAATACTTAAACCCCCCAAAAATATTGAATAAAACATTCATATAAAACGCAGTGATCTAAATTACTATTGTACGTATTAATACGTATAATATGATTATCTCAGCATGTGAATTTTATCACTACATTTAGCCCCAATAGTATGTAAAAATGACTCTTTTTACGTCAGCTCCTAAATATGAGTTGATTGCATTTCATTCCTTGAAAGACGAGATTATTTTAAGTAATAATAAAATTTCCCCTTAATCAATTCCAATTAGTTAATTTGATTATCCCACATATTATTATTTCCTCAAAGTTTCGGCTAGTACAATTTTCGGATACATCATTCTTTAAACAGAATAAATCCCTTCAGTAAAAGAAATAAATGACAGCGACTAGTACATAGAATCCCAATGCATCAATTGCATCACATTCTGCGCTCTCTAACATTTGTCATGAGATTGTGACAGCACATGAATTTTCCTATATCGATAGGAACTAAAGAATCCAAAATGAATTTGTCATGGCTCTTTACACGTGCATCACGTACACATGCGTTGACGTCTTTCATTTCTTTCATTATACGTTTACATTTGGGAAAAATATCTGTCAGTTTAAAAAATCTAAAAGATTTCTGAAGTTAGAAATAAAATATAAGAAAATTCACATTTGCGCAAATTATGTTGTATAAAAGGTGAACAATCAGTACAGTATTAAGGTTGATTAGTATATTTTGGCGGTTTGCTGGTTGCTTGATTTCATCATTACTGCTAGACATTTTTACTTTTACCGTCTGCTTTTTCAAATCTCGAAATCAAGATCATTAATTGTGGTATGTTTTCTATTTCGGAATGCTTTTGGAAGATTTTAAATAACTAGTTAGATTCGTTAGAATTTCTTCATTGATAATCCTCTATTCATTGCTGGTCAATGCATGTCTGACCCTGAGTAAAAGACATCACTCTGGTCTGTGTAAAAATATAGTGGACAGCTAAAGCATCAGCACGTGAAAGTACTTAAACATAATTTCTTTAATTTGATGATCTTCTTAATATATTTGAATAAAACTCAACGTTAGGAACACAGTAAAAAATTAATAAATACCACACAAATAACCACTGGATTTATTAATTAATTAGAAGGAAGAAAAATATGGAATAAATATACAAATACAAAATTGACTTGTTTTTTCTTTGTTTAAAATTGCATTTTATTGGAAACTAATCAAAATATTTCCTTTTGAACCACCTTTTCCATAGTGTGTAGTATCAATACTTTCTTCTGCATTGTGTGTAGTATCACCATTTTCTTTCTGTGTTATAGTATCAATACTTAATATGAGGTTACAGTGGCTTGGTTATATGGTCTCGGCTTCGAAAAAGGAGGATTTCCAGTTAGAGACCCGATTCCATCTAAGAACCGTCATGTCAGCGGGTTTGGGGCACGCTAAATACTTCGGGGCAAAACGAATTCCCTCAGGTGTAGTATGGAATGAAGTGCCAACTCAGGTGTCGTCCTTGTCATCTGATAGTGGCTCAAAATTACGAAATCTGTCCCAAAATAGCCCAAGGGTTTCTTAAAAAATCTGGAAGTTAATATATTTAAACTAAACTAATATTTACTTTTTGATAAGGCCGGCTTTCTGGCACAGAGGTAACGCGTTTTCCTCGTGTTCTGGGGGTCCCGGTTGTTGCATGGTTGTTCTTCTGTGTGTTATCTGTAAGATGTGTGACTGTACTTCCCTGTAAAAAGGGACTATGCAAGTACATGTGATGAGTGTGTAGCTCTAAGTCGTATTCTGGGCCCTAGTTGAAGCTACTTCAAAAACAAGATAGGCTGCTTTCGGCTTAAATATGCTTCTTTATCGGCAGGGGGGGTGTATAGGGCAAGTACCATAAGAAACAACAATAACACTTTTCTATAAGTGTGAATTTTTACATCATATTATAATTTCACATTTAATTTTTATTTCTTTGTCTTTCATAATTATTTGGATTTTTTGAGACTATTACGGGTGTTAATTTGGTCTCTTATTAATCATATTTTCAGTTCCTGGATCCATATGTACAATCTCTGAAATAATATCTAGGGGTTGATAAATATAGGATACCACTAAGGTGACAAGTATGGAACAGAAATTCGTATTAGTCACCCTGAAACCATGTTCTAAAATCTCAAAAATCTGATTAATCACGTAACAAATTCCTTAAGCAGAATCTGTCAAGAGCACTCACATCTTATACAATATTAAGGATAAGAATCTAACTTGCATTATGCATCTCAGAAACAAACTTCACAAACATCAATGAAGCATTTTGCATTTTTTTCAGAGATAATATCTTTGAAAATAACAGAAGAGAAAAAAGTTCCTTATTTATTATGCATACAGTACAGGCTATATTAGGGAAGTTTAGTGTACTATTTTTATAAAAAGAGAGCTCTGAATATTTTATAATGCTTGTCTGTATTCTACATACACTTTAACGCACTGTGTACATAAACCTATATCTAACTTTTTATCCTAAACATTTTTTCAATTTAGCAGAATTTTAATACATACTTTTTCCAGAAATAAAACACTTATGCGTCTTTTTCTTCTTCATAAATTATTTTTACGTATTCCATATTTATCATCTTTTATCATATAGTACTAAAAAATTATATTTCAAAATATTGAAAATTTTTGCTAAGTTACAATGAGAAAAATTTTGTACGCAGTCAGAATATAATTCATTGAAAAAATCAACTGATAAGTTTTTTAAACTCAAAATTTCTAGTCATAAGTTTTTTGATAATGATAAATGGTATTTCTTATTTGTTTTTATTTCTCCGCGAGCGTTTCGAGCGTATTATTTACAGGATGTCTCTTTAATTTGTGAATTTCTAATGCTATGAAAGAAAGAGAAAGACTCATTCTGCATGTTAAATATATATTACAAAATTAATGAAAGAACATAAAATCAACATCAAAAGTAAATTGATTTATTGTGTGGAAATCTAAGAGATTACCACTCTTATGAAAAATGCAGATTAACAAATAGCTGAAATTTTCTCGTTAATAACGGCAGTAATAAAATATTTCAGCACAATATAAAATAAAATTCAGATTTGGTTTCTGCACGTAATAAAGGATTATTTTAACTATTACCGGCTGTTTCGGTAATAAACAAGCGGTAATTAAATGCACTATTGCATGATGTATTCTTTATTAGTTTTTTACATTCATTCATCGGGACATTCAAAGAAGGCCTTAAGTCAGTCTGAGAAATATTACTATAAAAAGGAAGATCCGAGTAGTGATCCCAAAAGATTAAGATAACCACCTGAATTTTCTGCAAGTAGCTATCAACAGCCAGGAATAGGCTTCGCAGTGGGAGGTACAAAATTAAATACTGTATAGATCTTTCTTGAGAAAGCAGGGGGAATTATGTAATTCCATAATGCCATACAAAATGTAAATTCTCTCTTTCTTTTGTATCGTGAATGAGGATTTTCTTTCCTTCATTGTTTATATGGAGATTACAGTTATTTGTATTCGGCGCAATTGTTTTGATTTGCATTAGTTAACAAAACAGCCTAAGAAAAACGAGGAAAATTATACCTCTTAGAGTAAGCAAATCGCATTTAAAGCCTAATTAGAGGGTAAATAATATGCTGAATATTAGACTTGCACGAATGAAGCCGAGGAATTCTAAAACACTCTCCAACTAATTGTTGTACTTATGAGTCAGTTCAAGGAATGTGAAGAGAAAAAATAACGCTTTCAGAATACATAACAGAAACTATAAGGTTAAAAAAGTACCATAAAACGATATTTTAAAATTTTTAAATATGCCCTAGCATTTAAATTTAGGTTTAAAAATTCAAGACTGAGTCGAATTTGAAAAATACTTTTTTGGATACTAAATATATAGATTTCTGTGAAATTTTGAACGAAATCTTTTAAGAAGAAGTCAATTTGGGTGCTCGAGTACAAGTGAAACATAATAGCTGCAAAACATAAAACCAACTATATAGATTGGCTACTATACAGATTTTGGTACTTAAAGCTAACTATATAGATTTTGGTACTTAGGTTTATTATCTATGATACAGATCAGTATCATATTTAGAAATAAATCCATCAAGGGATTGGTCATCTTCAGTCTGTAATTTGCCATATGTGAAAAAAAATTATTTAATAAACTTACTTACTTAAATACTCGAATTTGCGTGACTACAATCGTAGCTCTATATACAATTTTGATTTCAATCAGTCGGTGATAAAAGCATCCAAAGTATTTATTTAATTTTCTGTAACTTGTGTGTATTTCCTCTCTGTGGAGCACTTCGAAATAAGGGTGAGAAGCTTCCGGCATGCTGGTGAATTCTCATCAACCTGGAGGGTACACTAAAAGACGGGGATCTGGCTCCTCTCATCGATAATGGGACGATCTTCTTTAGGGAAGGGTTGTACTGTGACCAGTGATGATCCTTAGGAATCAACCACAGTTTCTGACTTGTTGCGGCAGTTCAGTCATTCAGCATTATATTTTCGTGTGCCTTCAGGCGGGTCCGACAATCATTGAGATGACTTACTTGCAAGTTTAAACTCACATGTCAAAGATTAATTGCTGGAAAAAGTCACGAACGATCATAAGCTAGATTCAATTAAAATGCTAAATACAATTAAATATCGATTTTTAATAACTATTGCTGCCCAATGGTAAGTAGGTAATACTCAAGCACCTTTTATTTTGCTATATCACGGAGTACAAGACTTTCATGTGTAAAATAAAAGCTCTAAGCACTTGGGGTCCTACGCAGGATTCACAAATTTATACTTAAGCAGGGGGATAACACACAACATCACTTTATGTCCCTGTAACTATAACCTACTGATTATTTAAACAGTGTAATGAGCATAAGTGGGAGAGATAGAATACACTCCTGTACAATATTGCAGTGACTGTTCGATGTCAGACATTTATTGATAGAATTGATGTGAGGGGATTTTAATATTGGGCAAAAGAAGAAAGCAATGAGATTTTTGTTCAAATGGGAATGACATTGGCTTATTACGCAAACTATAAAAGAGAAACTGAAAAACTTGTGCAATTCTGCATTAACTGACTTACAGTTAGTTTTTGATTACAACAATTCAGGAAAAAATAATAATGAATTTATTAACAACAAATGCTGCTAGAAATGAGAACAAAAATAAGAAAAGAACAGGATAAAGGATTAAAAAAATTCAGATACAAATAAATGGTGTGTGCAAATACGAAAGTAACAGAAAATAAATATATATGTATATGTTATTACTCTTAGAATAGTGTTTTTAAATCTACACATATATTGGCTTTCTTTGAGATGATGAATAATTCCCTGAATCTTCATCCTTGATCCTTAGGATGAGGCTATAAAACGAAGCCAAACCTGTTCTAGCTCAAATGTTGGTTTGGTCAAGTGGAAAGTTGAAGTCACGATGCATTCTGCTGCGTAGTGAATCGAAGTGGCATCAAGATTTTCACAACAGTAGAATGCATTTGAAAGAGTGAGATAACACCTGTGTTATGGAATATGAAAGATTTTTTTGTGGAAACTACGCCTTTTGGCTTGCTCTACGTTCATAGACAGCAGATCATATTTCACACGACATCCTTTACGAATTTCCTAGATTTTAGGCCTCACTTTCCATTATAAGGATGGCTAAATCTTGAGATTTAATCTAGAATGTCACCTGAACCTATAAATCATTCATCATTGGTGGCTTTGAGTATCAAAGCTGGAATCGATATATTACAATTATAGTCCACGAAGATAGCTACACAAACATATAACAAACAATTAACATAATTTTTACATATTGACAAGAAACCAACATAAAAGAGGTCCCCTCTCCCCTCAAATTCATTACTAAGTCAGAATTAATTAATTATAAACATTAATTTTTGGATTGAATTTCTCCTTACAAAAACGCTTTTTTTCCAAGTCAAAAATATACTGAATAAATAATTTTATTAATTACTTATTAATCCAAAAATTATTCAAAAATGTATTAAGCAGTTGTGATACAAATATAAACTAATTTTTAATGTAGGTCGAAAATAAATTAAAATTCAGTCCCTGCTGTTATATATTTCTCTACAAAGTGTGATATTATATGGAATGGATGAATTAGAACCACGAAACTCTCCCTGTAGCACAAATAACTGAATCAGCGGTTTAGAAAGCAGAAACAGAAAATAATATTCCTTTCCTGGGCTGACAGCAAATTCTATTTTGACTTCGCTCGGTTGTGCTCTTGTCATGAGGTTAAATCAAGGTTATACAAAAGTTAAATATTTTCTGTTTTGGTTTGATTTCGAATAGAATTATCTTCGTTTTACATGTACATAATTCTTATCTCATGAGTATCAGTTTAATTTATTCAAAATGTTAAAACATATTTTTAAGGGAAACATTTATAACTCGTAATAAATATTAGTAGTTTATGTTGCAAAATACTTAAAGATAGTTGTAAATAAAAATTTTAATCAATATAATTTAACATTAAGGTTTTATATGATTTTTCTTAAGTGTTTTATTATGATGGCTTGATGTTCAAAATTACTAAAATTTAAGCCGTTTTAATTAAATTCCTGTAATTGAATTTAAAAATAAATAGCTCATCTATAAATTAAAAAGATTTAAAAAATGTTACCTTTCTATAAGAGAAAAAAATTATCATGTAATTTTTATTAATTTTCGGATAAATTTTGAACGAAATCCAGGCAGAGAAAATCTATTTGTACGACTGTTCGAGTGAAAATGAACTCGAATACTACAAAATATAAATAGCAATCAATACTAGTAAAATTTGGTACACATGTTGAGCATCTAAAAGATCTTACAAATAGACATTATAGACATTTTACAAATTTTGTATCAAATCTATGAAAAGGTTGACTTTCGATGTCAGTTCGGTGTCAAATGTTGGCTTCAATTGCTTACAAAATATGTGTACGAAATAAATATTCCAAAGATAGATTCAGTAAAAATACTAAGCTAAAGATCTATATTTCATAACTATGGATAACTTTACCAAAATCCAAAATTTTATCCACGGGGGCGGGATTAGTGGGGAAAACTTTTATTGGAAAGTATGCTATCAAGTTTAGGAAAACCCATCCCTGGTTACTCAAGCAGATTAGAGTAATTCTACTCCGACCGGTGTAGGTAAATCATTCCAAAGGAAATATACTAAAAGAGGAAGCAAAATGTTTTCTCTGGTGTCGTGCTCTTCATCTGACTGAGGTTCCAAGTTGCGACATCTGCCCCGAAATAATCCCAGTGTTTTTTTAAATGGGACATTATTCTAACTAAACGAAACGAGATTAAACCTATTTTCTTCTTTTTTTCATCTTCGTTTTAAATATTTAAGTATCTTTTTCATTTCTAAATTTTCCCATTTATTTTATTCATATATTTTTGCATTTTTTTCCAAATACCTTATTTCATTTTCTCTTAAAAATGTGTACATTTTGCTATTTAGTTTTTGTTATCATGAATCAATTAAATATTGAAATAATGGTAATTATTTATTATCCAAGTAGTGCAGGTAATTAAATGAGAAAAAATACTTATAAAATAAATTTTAGAAATATGATATTTCTATACATATAATTATAGTATGTAATTAAAATACCAGGTTGTTGTAGAATACACCTCAATCGTATGATTATAGTCTAAAATGATCACCTGATTTTTTTACTATTAAAGATTTGAGTCTTTTCCATTCATGCTAATTATTTCATGGAGAAAAAAATGTTTAATGAGTTTTCAATTAGTGATTTATTAAGAGCTAGAAAAACTGATATAGAAGGTCGTATGCAAATAATGGAAGTATGCAACCAATCAGCGGAATGCAATGTTGTCGGAAGTGCGTATATAAAACAACAGGCGTCTGAAGAGGCTGTTAATGCTCTCCCCGATTCAGCTGATAAACCGCCAAATCTGGCACTCCGATGGCGATGTGTTGGCGATTGTCAGGTTGCTCTCTGCCAGTCAGTTGGTATATAGTTCGCACCGTTCGAAGGTGTTAGTTTGTAGGAGCTATCGTGCTCATATAACTGTAAGCCATGGGGCGTTGTATAATTATTATGTAAATGGTGTTTGTTGATTAAATAGTACAGTCCACTTTGAATGCTTTACTGAGTCCCTAACATTTTGGTCCGTGCGACCGAAGGGTGAAGAATTACCACCTTGGATATAGTTATTAGAACTTTGTTTCGATTCGAACCCTTGCTTTTCGATGCCCTTAACAATGGCGGACCTTAAGGTTTTAAACAGGAAAAGAGGAATGCTAAAGGCAAAGGTAACAAGGCTTTCAAATTTTTTGAATGACGATAGTAAATTGAGTGACTCTATTGTTATTACTTCAAAAATAAATAATTTGGAAGCTGTTAAAAATCAGCTAGAAGAGCTGAGATTAGAATATTGTGAAAGTTCTGAAGATGGAGATTTCGAAGAAATTGATAAGGCCTTGGACAGCATTGAAGAAGAAATCGAAGATTTGGAGGTAAGATACCTTCAAATTAAATCTCAGTTAGAAAATTTGAATGTTGAATCTAATAATATTAAAATAAGATTGCCTGAAATCCCATTGCCCAAATTTTCAGGTAATATTGAAGAATGGCATAATTTTAAGGCTCAATTTAATTCCTTGATTTCTTTAAATGAAGGTTTGGATGAGTCGCATAAATTATATTATTTGAAGTCTTCGTTAATTGGTAACGCAAGGCAAATTCAAACTACAGAAGACACTTTCGATTCGCTTTTTAAGGCACTACAAGAGCGCTACGAACATAAACGATTACTTGTAAACAAACATATTAGCGGACTTTTAAATTTAGAAAAAATTAGCCATGAATCGGCTTTTGAATTGAGATCTCTCCTCGATAAGGTAATAAAAGAAGTTAGAGCATTAAATTCTCTAGATTTACAGTTGGATCAATTAAGCGCGAATATACTTATTAATGTAGTACTCATGAAAATTGATAAGGAATCAAGAAAGTCCTTTGAAATGACATTGAAAACGTCTAATTTACCAAAATGGGAAGACCTTATTGACTTTCTTAAAACGCGTTGTACATTTTTGGAAAACCTAGAAGGACACGCAAACCAAATGAAACCGAAAGTGTTTGCCAAGGCTAAAAGTCTTATTGTTGATTCTAATTCAAATATATCTTGTCCAATTTGTAAATCTCGAATGCATTCCATTTTTAAATGTTCAGAATTTCTTCGATTAAATCCTAAACAGCGATTCAACTTAGTTAAAAAACACTCATTATGCATTAATTGTTTGAATTATTCTCATAAAATTGTTGACTGTAAATCAAAAATTGTTTGTAAAATTTGTACTAAAAGGCATAATTCACTCTTGCATTATTCTTCGAACCCGGAAGTTGAAAACAATGTAAACACGATTAATAAATCATCACTTTTCGAACAAGAAGCACCTTCTAACCTTGAACAGAATATCTCCTCGGAGAATTTAAAGGCGCCAGTCTGTGCTAGTGCCAGCTGTTCTCAAAATGTGTTTGATATTATTCTAGCCACATCGATTGTTTATATTAAAGATATTAGTGGAAATAAATATCCATTAAGATGCATCCTTGATTCTGGCTCTCAAATCAATGCCCTCACTATGGAGAGTGCAAATCTTTTGAGATTGAAAAGAGAAAAAATTAATATTTCCCTTTCTGGTTTAAACGGAACTTATATTCCGGTGAAAGCACGCGTCTCAGCAGAAATTTCGAATAAATCTAATGACTTTGTAAGATCAACGGAATTTCTGATCGTGTCAAAAATTACGCACTTAAGCCCTTCCACGTATTTAAAGGTAGATTTTAAGAATTTGAATAAAAATATTAAATTAGCCGATCCTGCATTCTATAAACCTGCCAAGATTGATGCTTTAATCGGCGTGCAGCTATTTTTTGACATGCTAAGAACGGGAAAATTATATATGGAAGATTTAATACTACAAGAAACTGCATTTGGATATATTGTAAGCGGATCAAGCTTAGCCAAAAATACTACAGGGTACACTTATTGTGGGCTTGTGCATGAAGAATCAAATCTTGAAAAGACTCTTCGTGAATTTTTTGAACTAGAAAATGTTAATGGCTCTGAATCTATTTTAAGTAGTGAAGAATTAGAATGTGAAAAACATTTTGCCGAAACTCATTTTAGAACAAGAGAGGGACGGTACGTAGTGAGTATGCCGTTGAAAACAGACAAGATGTTGGGTGAATCTAGGCTTATGGCAATTAACCAGTTAAATTCTCTCTCAAGACGCTTAGAACGTAACACAAACTTTAAAAAATTGTATCTTGATTTTATTGAGGAATATAAAAATTTGGGACATATGAAGGAAGTCTCTAACGAAATAGAACCTAAATATTGTTACTATTTTCCACACCATGGTATTTTCCGGCCGGAAAAATCGTCAACAAAATTGAGAGTTGTCTTTAATGGGTCTGCCTTAACAACTACTGGTGTCTCCTTAAATCAACTTCAAATGAATGGTAAAATACCTCAACAAGATCTGTTCTCCATAATGCTGCGTTTTAGGAAACACGCTTTTGCTTTTACTGCAGACATTCGTATGATGTATCGTCAGATATTGATCGAACCTGGTCAGAGGGACTTACAACGAATTGTCTGGAGAGAAAATCCAACAGACCCAGTTAAAACGTATAGACTTTGCACTGTTAGCTATGGAACAAAAAATGCGCCTTTTTTAGCCACAAGGGCTTTAAGGCAATTGTGTGACGACGAAGAAAAATTATTTCCGGAAGCAGCTTCTACTGCCCGTGATGATTTTTATATGGATGATATCCTCACCGGATCACATGATTTGGAATCTGCATGGGAATTAAAACGCCAGTTAGTTCTATTACTACAGAAAGGGGGTTTTACGCTACATAAGTGGAACTCAAATGATGTCAGCCTCATAAATGATGAATCTTATAATCAGAATTACTCCTTTGACGATTCTAATGAAGTAAAATCTGTTAAGGCCTTAGGAGTGCTATGGAAACCCGCCTCAGATTGTTTTTCATATAAGGTGACCGTTCAATCTGAGACTGCTTATACGAAGCGAACAGTTCTGTCAGATATTTCTAGAGTCTTCGATCCACTTGGACTAATAGGTCCTGTGATTACCAAAGCAAAATTATTCATGCAAGAACTCTGGACGATCCGGTTAGACTGGGATACACCATTACCAGATCCCTTCCGAAAAAAATGGTTAGAATTTGTTTCCTTGCTACCAAAAATAGAAAATTTGCAAATTCGTAGATTTTTCGAAAACAATGGCAAAATTACTCTTCATGGCTTTTCGGATGCTTCTTCAGTCGCTTATGGTGCAGCTATTTATGCCCAATGCAAGACATCCAATGATACTATTGCGGTACACCTTTTATGCAGCAAGTCAAGGGTTGCTCCTGTAAAACCAATCACCATGCCTCGTCTGGAACTTTCTGCCGCTCTCCTGTTGTCACATCTCATACAAAGGGTCACAAAGGCTTTAAATTTTAAGGATTGTGACATAGTTTTGTGGTCCGATTCTACCATCGTGCTTGCGTGGTTGAGGAGACCTCCTCACGAATTAAAGACCTTTGTTGGCAATAGGGTTGCAACAATTCAAGAGTTAACAAAGGGCTGTCAGTGGAATCATATTTCGTCTTCACAAAATCCAGCTGATCAGCTTTCTAGAGGTATGATGCCTGATCAGATCCATACGCAAGAATTGTGGTGGCATGGTCCACCATTCCTTAGACAATCTACACCGATGGATGAGACCTTTGAACTTAAAAATGTGACTTCTAGTATTGACTTTACATGTGAACTTAAACAGCCGAAAAACATTAACTTAAGCTGTACAATGAATAATGATATTATTTCCCATGTTATTTTTTCTACTAACAATTACCTTAAATTGATTAGAGTATTTAGTTTCATTTATAGGTTCTTAGAAAATTGCAGAAGGAAGTCACCGCGTCGGGTAGGTCCTTTAACTACAGAGGAACTACAATCTTCAGAATTGGTCATAATCAGGTACATTCAAGAAAGCAATTTTAGTATTGACATAAGGTGCTTGAGGGAAGGAAAACAACTTACAGGTAAAAGTAACCTTAGATCTTTGAATCCTTTTCTCGATGAGAAGGGAGTTCTGAGAGTTGGTGGGCGGCTACAAAACGCAAGGCTTAGTTTTGATTCGAAACATCAAATTATTTTGCCTGGTAATGATAAGGTAACTTATTTAATCTTGGAATATTTCCATAAAAGATACTTGCATATTGGTCAGCAAGCCTTGCTATTTTACACCAGGCAAAAATTTTGGCCGATTGGTGGAAGAAATTTGACGAAGAAAGTAGTGCACAATTGCATAACTTGTGTAAAAAACAAACCAGTGATAGTTGAACAACTAATGGGTCAACCCCCACCGGAAAGAGTTAACATGAGTCCCGTATTTTCAAATTCAGGGGTGGATTTTGCAGGACCCTTTTTTGTACGATATAAAAATCAACGAAAGGGACCTCTGCATAAGATTTACGTAGCAATTTTTGTCTGCATGGTTACCAAGGCCATTCACATCGAAATGGTTTCGGATTTAACTTCCGAATCATTTATAGCGACACTGAAAAGATTTTTTGCCCGTCGTGGCAAGTGTTGCACGCTGTTCTCTGACAATGCAACAAATTTCGTTGGGGCACATTCCGAACTCAAAAAACTCCACAACTTACTTAGGCATCCAGATGAAGTAATAGGAAATTTTTTGTCTGCTGAAAGGATTAACTGGAAATTCATACCTCCTAGAGCTCCGAACTTTGGCGGGCTCTGGGAGGCGGGAGTAAAATCCTTCAAATACCACTTTAGAAGAGTTGTGGGTAACGCTCACTTAAATTATGAGGATTTTTTAACTGTAATTACAGAAATTGAGGGAATTCTCAATTCAAGACCCTTGACTCCAATTTCGTCAGACATCAATGACTTAGAGGCCTTAACGCCAGGTCATTTTTTGATAGGTCGGCCAATAAATACAATTCCTGAACCAGATATTACTGATACACCCTTCAATCGTCTATCTAGGTGGAAGCGTGCAGAAAAAATGACTCAAATTATTTGGAAGAAATGGAGCTTAGACTACCTAACACACTTTCAGCAACGTTATAGATGGCAGTTCGAGAAGGATAATATAAGGCCAGGTATGATGGTGATTTTAAGGGAGGATAATCTTCCAAAATGCAAGTGGATTCTGGGGAGAATAGTGGATGTAATTTATGGGAAAGATGGCCGCATAAGAGTAGCCAACGTGCGGACCATGCACGGGACATTGAAGAGACCCATCTCAAAAATTTGTATTTTGCCCGTTAAGACTGATAACTAATTAATGGGTCGCTTATAGTTAAGAAATAAGTTCATTTGTATTCCCCTTCAAAACAAGCTTTCAAGAACTTACTTGCTTTGTATGATTGTATATTTACTAATTGGAATTGTATGTATTTTTTAGCATTGAATCTTCATTATTGTTAAATAGTTTAATACTTAAAGGCTCAGAATTTAATTTATACTATGTTTATATTTGAAATTTTTTTCTCATTGTTGTATATTGTGTAATATTTTACGTTTTGTAAAAATTAATTAATAATTCTGTGTTGAACTTTTAGAAATTCAACGGGGGCCGGGATGTTAATGCTCTCCCCGATTCAGCTGATAAACCGCCAAATCTGGCACTCCGATGGCGATGTGTTGGCGATTGTCAGGTTGCTCTCTGCCAGTCAGTTGGTATATAGTTCGCACCGTTCGAAGGTGTTAGTTTGTAGGAGCTATCGTGCTCATATAACTGTAAGCCATGGGGCGTTGTATAATTATTATGTAAATGGTGTTTGTTGATTAAATAGTACAGTCCACTTTGAATGCTTTACTGAGTCCCTAACAGAGGCTTATTCCACCGCATTTTGCTGTTATAATAGCAGATTATAAAGATTTAACCGAATTTTAACGGTGATTAATAGACGACGCACGAGAGAGGGAGCACAGAATTTCCGAAGTAGAGATGAAATTTGGATTTTTGATTATTACCATTACTAGGGTGTACGGCGAATACCATTACTAGGGTGTACGGCTTAAAAAAGGCCTAGATACATAACTTACATAACGCCATCCTGTGCCCCCCGATGCCTATAACGCTAAGTTATCTAACCAGTTGGATGAGCTCAAGATGGGAGAAAGAGAGAAAAAAGAAGAAGAAAAAAGAAAACATTTGTTAAAAAGGAAAAAAGAGAGAGAGAGAGAGACGATACAGCATTCAGGGATTTCCAGAGATAATGCTATCGATGTCAAATCTTACACGAATCTGTTCAATTTTTTCTGAAGTTATAACTGGATAGAAGGGACAAGAGTACTGAAAACAAATGGTGATGATGGGTTGAACTTACAGGAGAAAGATTACCAACTGAAAAAGGGGGAAAATTAACAAATTAAATTGTAAAGTTATAGGTCTAGATACAACGGGATAATTGAAATTTAAAAAGAATCATTACACACATGATAGACATTCGCCCCCCTCCCCCCCCAACACACACAGGTCTACACTAGCTACCGAGTGGCTTGACGAGCTTTCTTCCAAATTTCTTTCCCTCTCTTGGCTACCTAATTCTCCTGACATGAACATTGCCGACCATATCTAGAATGTTTTGCAATGTGGTGTCCTTGGGAGATCTCCACCACCTCAAACTCCCATGGCTTTGTGGACTTCCCTGCAGGAATCATGGTGCCTGCTGTATATATAGAGATGATCCTCACAAGTTAGTTGAATCCATACCATGTCCTACTGCGGCACTTCTGCGTGCTCATGGGAGCTCTACACGATATTATATTGGTGTACCAGTTTTTGTTTTGGCACTTTAGTGTATAACATCAAATCATTTTGTTTCTTTCATAGATTCATATTTTCATAAGGATTCATATTCATATTAAGGACGAAGTTTCCAGTAAAAATGCCAAAAATCATAATAATTTCCTCCGGGTTGTTTTCCTAATAAGCAGTTTTGGAATGAAAAATATCTGAGATATCTTCTGTAATTGTCTGAAATGGAATCATTCTTTTTTTAACAAATAGGTTACAAAATATATGGAATTATAAGCATGAAAAATTTTAAAAATGCTTTATTTTTGTTATAAATTATAGTTAAACGTTTTTTTTCTAATCAAAAAACCAAAGCAGACACTCTGATTAAAGTGGAATTTTGACATATTTATAATATAGTCTTTTTTTTTAAATAAAATATTTAAGTATTTTCTCATTTAATAGTTTCATTATCACTTGATTTTTATGGATGGGACAGTGTCCTTATATCTGTGGTTAATACCATAAAATCTATGTTAAAGTGAAAATTATAAAATTATTCTAAAAGTTCTGTAACGAGAAAAATTTGCATGCGGTATGCTGTTCCATATTTTAAATTCTTTAAAAATCTTTTTAAATCACCCTTTATACATGATAGCAATTACAATTCAATTTCTT
Source organism: Argiope argentata (assembly GCA_026289955.1). NCBI lineage: Eukaryota > Metazoa > Arthropoda > Arachnida > Araneae > Araneidae > Argiope > Argiope argentata. Next base: position 1,003,163 of record JAOUZG010039019.1, on the reverse strand, counting down.
TTCACATTTTTTATTTCTCCAATTATACTTCTTAACGTCTTTAATTTATCATTAAAATGATATTTCTATACGTTTTAAATAATGGAGAAATAAGGGTTTTTTTCCAAATATCATTTTCATACATTATTTCCTAAACAGCCATATACGAATCTCCTAAACATTCAACATATTTTATAAAAAATGATGGAAAGTATTTCAAAAAAAATTCATAATCTCTAAAACCTGCTCCAGTCAAGAATTTCAGATAAAAATTATTATTACTAAATTTAAAAGTGAAAAAATAGCAAAGCTGTGAAATCTCTATGAATTGCGGCATTTCTTCGTTTTGGTTCAAGAAAATTTCACGGAACACGCAATCAGCTCTCCTGTCTGCCATTTTGGAAAATTAATGGAACTTCCATTTCCATATTAATGTTTTATACCTTTTCCAGTCAAGAAGTTCAAATAAAATTATTATTACTAAATTTCAAAAGTGAAAAAATAGCAAAGTTGTGAAATCTCTATGAATTGCGGCATTTCTTCGTAGTGGTTCAAGAAAATTTCTCAGATCACGCAATCAGCTCTCCTGTCTGTCTTTTTTTGAAAATTAATGGAACTTCCATTTTATCCTAAAGTCAAGTTGGAATTCTTGGCAAAAGTTATTTATTTTGATGTTACAGTTTCAGAAATTCATTCCTTTGATTGTCGCAAACAGATGAAGTATGTGAAAGTAGCAAATGTTTTTGATTTGTATAGAAATTAAAGTAATTAATTTTCCAGCCTTAGAGGAGATTTTGGGAATATGTTATAAAAAGTTTCTTTTTAAGCTTATATTATGCTATAAAAAACTTCTTTAAAGCTTAAAATGTCTTTATTATTTAAAAGACAGTGTGGTTTTGACATTATCTTTGGACTTGTAAAAGGAAATCTTTGGACTTGTAAAGAAATAAAAAGTTTCTATTTTACAAAAAAGTGCATTTTTATGAAGAAATCGAAAGCTATTTCATAAATTAACTCAATTTAACTATTTAATTTCTTTGTAGGATTTATTGCCTTTTCCAGTTTTCTGTGAAATTTCTTGAAAATAAGTGAGACAACAATACTTTTTGAATGGAAAAATAAAAATAAAAAGAAGATTATAACCAAATATTATAATTAAGAATATAATGAAAGTCCAATCAAATTTTTTCGATGAATTCAGTGGCTAACGAAAACAATCATGATTTTAAATTAATCTTATTTTTAATACATATTTTCAATTCAAATAATGAAATAATACACGGAATTTATTTCATTTGAATTAATGCGTTTTTGAGTTATCAAAACGCAATGTGTCTTTATAATACATTTTTTAAATTATTATAATAAACGAAAAATATTTTTTGAAGAAATGTTTTTATTTCCGTATGCTGCTCTCCTGATTCATTAAATATGTAATTTATGCTTATAGTTTAATATTTAAAATTGCTTATTGTCTTGATATTTTAAAATAAGTGAAGGAATAGAGAGACTTTCGCTAATATAAAAGTTATCAGATTCATATAAAAGTCATCAGATTTATCAATTTTCGAAATCGGGTATTTTAAATCCTTTCCACAGAAGTATAAATACTTTCTTTAAAAAATGAGGACTTTTCATATACCACAAAGTCAAATGAAATTTATTTTCAACATAATGTAGAAAATTTGACATTTAATCCATCCACATTATAAACAAGAAATAAAATTACTAATATATATATATATATATATATATATAT
>JAOUZG010039019.1:981783-1001325 GCA_026289955.1 Argiope argentata | reverse complement strand
TAATTTCCTTCAAGAAAAGTTCAAATAATTCAAAAGTTCAATAAGTTCAAATAATTATAGATATTTATATATTATTGGACTGATTTTATTAGAGTGTATTGATGTGGTGTCGATTTCATGAGGGAGTAACAACTAATATTTATTTCATGCTCCGTTGTGAAATTATGTCCTTTTTCTACAGAGAGTGTTTATTTAAGCCCTGAATTTCAACGATGTATTTTCAGAGTTTCGAAAACTGCAGTCGTAAAAGTAAAGTATGAAGTGTAGTCATAAAAGTATGGCTTTACGGTATGAAACCACTTATGAGGCCATCTCGTAACAAAATTCGGAGCTAGAATTCTGATTTTTTCAACAGAAGATATGGGGATAAAGTAAGTCTAAAAGTTGTAGGACAATATAGATTTAGTTCGATATGGAAAAGCAATGCATAAACTTAAGCACTGACCATGTGCATTATTTGAAAGGGATTCTGAAATTTTGACGTCAGTGCAGATCAACGCCTTTTCAAACGCTGCTGGCAGAGGATACTGCAAAACTTTATTCATCTGGGGTAGGGCGTTCTGATTTTACATTCCTATTAGACTTCATGATCTCCTTTAGTTAGTTATTCAAAATCTATGTTTTTTAACTGTTTCTATGACGAATTTGGATATTCTATGGATTGAAACATATTTCTTCGAGCTGGCGTCGTGGCTTAAGGGCAGCATGTCTTCCCCATGATCTGGCGCCCCTGGTTCGAATCCCGGTTCTTGCATGGTTGAACTTCTAGGTTCTATCTGTGATATATGTGAATGTACCACCCTGTAAAAAGGAAGTGTGAATGTGACACATGAAAAAGCTTAGTCGCACTCTTGGTCCTAGTTTGTGCTGCTGAAAAACAGGAGACCCTTAATGGGCTTAAAATCTTTGGTGGCCGTCAACGCGCTTGTCCTCGGCAAGTGCCATTAGTAGCAAAAACATACTTCTTCTAATTAATGGTTTACAATGCTTTCACCTCCTTATATAAATGATAGTTTTCTTCTAATCTTTTGTTAAATCGATTGAGAATATTGGCGAATTTTTGAACGAAAGTATCTTATCGCTTCATATATAGAGGACTGTCCTATTTTCTAGATCTGGAGTCTTCAACAAGATACTACAGGAAATATTTTTAGTCGAATATATTTTTCTGATTATTTTTTAAATCATATAAACTTAAGAAAATATAGATCGTCAGGAAACAACGAAAAAGTAGTGATGAAAAAAATTTTGTTTTCTTAAAAAAACAACCTACCTTTAAATAAAATGGTATGCCTTTATCTTCATAAAGCTTTAGGAGACGTTCTTTTCATTATCTAAGGTAGGCACTTAATGATTTGAATTTAATTGCTAAAGCAGTTAAGCAGCGTTATTACGCAAGAATCACATTACACAACATTACTTAATAAAACGGCATTCATTTTTATTCTGCGATTCGTAATTATCTCAAAATGTATGTAATAAAGACAATTAACTCATGAAAAAGAAGCGAACTAAAAATTGTTCCATATATCTCCTTTCGCAATTCGCAATTATGGAAATAAGTTGTCAGTTTTTTCCATTGCAGGGAAAATGATTTACAGTATAATTAAAAGAAACTTTTAATCGGGAAATTACTGCTATTAAATAAATATTTATTTGAGATATTGCCATATAAATGTAAAAACTAAAAATAATGTAACACTTATACTTTTTGGGTAATGCGGTTTTGGGGAGCCGCGGTAAATCCATTAGAGATAATGCATATTGTAAAGGGAAAAATTTATCGTTTTTTACGTATAAAGGAATCATAGGTTATCCCTATAATAAAAAAGAGCAATTTGAATTATATTTTATTTATAGAAACGGCATTTGTTGCAACTGACGAGTTTTTAATTCTTGATTCTGTGTAATTTTAAAGGAATCAAACGGTTTATGAATTCTTACACAAAAACTTTAGTAGACGAATTAATAGTAAAAGGACCAAGTACCAAAAAATAACTACAATAATTTATTTATGACCTGATAAAAAGTGAAGCGATATATCGAAAAGAAACTTTTTGTGGAAATATTGATCTTTTTTTAAATAAAAACAATTATCAAGAAGAATTTTGTCATGAGCAAACTTTAAAGCCCCTATTATAGTAATATTGGGGGAAAATTTATTTAAACATGTATATCTTTATTTTATTCATGCTTTATAAATGTATTTGTAACATAAATATATGGGAAAAAATCTGAAAATTATTATCACAGATTGTGGATTAGAGATCTGATTTCATCTATATATTTTGAATGGAATCTGGATGATGGAATCTAATGTTTGATAGAATCCGGTGGGTATTTACCTTTTCATCTTGTATTATAAGCGCTCATGTTGATGTGAAATAAAAATTAAAAAAAAAACTATGTTGCAATTTTTTATAATCTACTCATTGTTTAGAACTATCAAATCTACCCAGGACAAAATAGCTTTAATGCAGCTACAGGGAAGGTTATAAGTATGTAGGTTGATTAATTCTCAAAAATTAATGAGAAAGTATGAATTGATAACTATAATCAACACTATACTACAGAGCTATGATTCTGACATTTAAAAATGAAAACAATTCACCATAATTTCCTTTACAGAAATTTCAACATGGTACATTATACTGCATACTAATTTATTATTAAAAGTTATAATGTTAATACTGCTGTCAATGTCCTCATATTTCGCATAAAAAAGGAGATTGCAGAATTATTTCGTAACAATAATTTCATATATCTTTTTCTAATGTTGGCATCCTGGTACAGTGACAGTGCGTCTTCCTCGTGTTCTGGGAGTCCCGGGTTCGAGTCCCGGCTAGCGTAGGGCTGTTCTTCCGTGTACTATCTGTGAGATGTGTGAATATGCCCACCTGTAAAAAGCGGTTGTGCAAGCGACTGTGATGAATGTGTAGCTAAGTCGTACTCTTGGCCCTAGTTGGCGCTACTTGAAACAAGAGAAGCTCCTTTCGGCTTAAAATCTGCTGATATAATCATCTGTACTCCCCCATGACAAGTGCCATAAGTAGCAACAGTAATTAGTAATTTCAGTCACGTTATTAGAAACAGCACATTTCAATAATTCACATATTATCCGCAGTTCAAATACTTCCTAAAAATCAGTTTCATGGAACTCTTCAGCTGGGAACTTAAAAGTTTAATGCAAGAATGATTATGAACATTCAGTGATCTTGGTCATTCATCATAAGTCAGTAAATTGGAAACTTGTGAAAAGATATATTAAAGCTAAAGTTTACATAGAATGAAATTAACACTTTTATGAACTGGAGCATTTAGAGATGAATACGAGGAATTTACAATAGAGCAGCATAAAAAATAAAAATGCAGGAAACATTGTATCAACATCTTATCCATAGATAAAATACATGGTTGCTCATATACCTGCTTGTTATCCTGCATTATGATTGTAAACAATCAGTAAACACTGTATTTATCGTAAATCATTAGATAAAAATGTAATGAGAATAGACCAAGCAAATTAATACTTTGTATAGAACGTATAATTGAATGAAATTAATATTTTTAGTAGCTGAAAAATTTACAACGAAATATAGGAGCAGCATTTTAACATAAATAATATCATGCAGAACAAATCTAATAAACTAAATTTTTAAAAATATATTTAAATAAGTGTACTAAAATTAAAATTTTATTGTTATTGTTTTTTATTTTTTTAAATCTTATTTTAGTATTATTTTTAATTAATAGTTTTATTAAATTTAAGAATTAATTTATTTAAATTAAATTTAGAGACTATATATACACATGAAATAAGACAGACTACGACTTAAACGGAAATCCATAAATTCAAATTAATTCATTGCAGTCAGGAGCTTAACAACTCGTTTTCCTGGCCCACTTAAGGCTTTCGGATTTGTGAGTTTCCTGAGTTTTCGAATTTTAAATTTATTGAGCCTTCTCATAGTTTTCGACAAATCTGTTTCCCTATTGTGTTAAGAATTTCATACAGAATTACATAGCTGTAATAAAATTCGACAAAAAGTTAAAAAAATTGATTTAAATAAAATTGAAGAATGTTGCTTAAAATTATATGTAAAGAGCCACACCGAATGTTTTTAAGTCTGGATTCTCTCTATGCAATATGTTTCATGCATCGTAGTTCTTCCGGTGCCTTGGCACAGAGATAGCGCGTAATATCTGTGAGGTGTGTGAATGCCCCCCCCGTAAAAAAGAGCTGAGGAAACGAATGTGTGTCATCCTCATAAGAGCTAGAAGTCTGTCTTCTGCTGTGGGTGTTCAGGGTTATATACCATTAGAAGCTCCTGCAACCCTCATTCCGTAGTAAAGAAGGCACGTCATTTTGGAACGTATGTCCCTCATTTTGAACAGCAAAAACATGAGGAGAAAGTCGCATCAGCTCATATACCACTGCTTGCTCTTACAAAAGACTACTAAGAGCATGCTTCTCAGGGCATATTTAATATAGACCAGACATTCTTATTTGATGGACCTTTTTTTGGAATATAATTTCGAATCTACAACTTTCTGATCCCAAAGCTGAAGCTCTTCATCGTTCTAATACCTGAAATTATCTATAGATCAGTACATCGTATTACGATGGCCCATCAAGCTACCTATCAGACAATGATTCTCACGTTTTTTTTAATTAATTTCTGCTTTGAAGTTACAAAATGCTGAGACATATCGAAACTACCTTTCGAACAGCGACAAATAGATTAGGATATTCTGTCGATGCTGATACGTTCAGTGGTGGTAAGATAGTCGGGTGTACACAAGAAGAAAAAGTCGCTAAGGATACCATTTGAGCCTCCAGCCTCATTTTAAACTTTCGAGTCTGTGTGGTTCGATGAATGTGTGGAATGTGTGGTAATATATATAACATTTAATAGTTGTCCATGCAGGAAGGAACATAGAAACTTACTTCTGATTCTGAACATGGGACCATCAACGCACTTCTGCTGGGAAAAATGTTCTTCATGGATTTGTCTGGAAAATTTACATTTGTGTAAATACATCATGCTCTAAACACATGAAAGATGCCTTAACTTTATAACTGTAAGAATTCTACATAATTAAAAGCTCGTTTTCTTTAAAGTAATTTCACTATAAAGAAACTGCATAAAACGTTCGTACAAATTGCTAGAAAATAAAACAAACAGCTTTATGTAGTAAAAAAAGAGAAAGAAAAAGTTATGAAAAGGCATAGGACAAAATTCACCAATAATGATATCTGTAGGGCAAAAAATCTATTCCATATCAAAATATCTGAAAGAAGAAATAAAAAAAAGTAATTAATAAAAAGGAAAATTTATCATTCAACCCTTAGCATTTCACTTAAGAGTGCTTACGGTTTAAAAACAAAATATTAGCTACAGTTGAGCTGGAAAATACATTAAAGTTTTCGCTTTCAAGACTTAGATCTAAAATTCAAATATTTGCATGAAAAACTTGTTTACTATCTAAAATTTTCAACCATTAAATGTGAATAAATCAATTATTCATATAAAGAATAATAAAAGATTCGCGGTTTTTATTTTCTGTTGAAAATCCTTTAGACACATAATGGAGCCTCCATTATCCAAAGAATTTTGTTAATTAATATATTTATAAATAAAAATTATAGCTAACAGATGCATAATCATATATGTCTATATGTTCCATTAAAGATATTTACATTTTTTACTGTTTATAAAGCCTATTTCTTAAAAAATGTTGACATAATAACTATTTGCAAGGGAAAAGATGGAAGAAAAATATCTTCTTTGTTTTTTGAAATGTGCATCTTGGAGCCATCTTTAATGCACTATTAAAAGGCCGCATTATAGGGGAATTAATCACAGCTGTCAGTTTTAAAGGTTTAGCTGCATTCTTGGTATTTCCCTTTTTATATTTATTTACACTTTCATGTTTATTTTATTTATTAGTTTCATTAAGAACGATTATTAAATTGATATAATAAAAGCTTTCACCGTAATAACTGAAGTCAATTATTTTTCCATTTACGTTATTTTGCTTAGAGCCTTTAGTTTTGCTTTTGCGCAAGAAAAAGTGAGAATATATATTACTTTTTCTACATAACAATTTTTTTTAATTTTTTTTATTTCACAGTAAGAATGTATATGTATATATCGGGTTTTTCATAAATAGTGTGATATTTGTAAAAACTTCAACTCGAATGTTTCTCGGCATAATCAAATAGTGAAAATTAAATCAACAAATAAATCTTAATCTTAACAACAATCTTAAATAATCAAGTTTATCTTAATCTAAACTTCCATTTGTTATGAAATAAATAAAATATAGCTAGTATTTATTTTAAATTTGTTTAAAACCAAGAACATTTCAGAAATTATTGTGTGATTCTCATTTTTTAACGTTAAATAATTAAAAAGGATTAATCACTTCGCATAAAATAACGTGTCTGACACGCGCATCGAATTACTGAATTTTTAGTTTCAAGTCTGCAATTAAGCCACAGAATTAAGTATTTAAATACGAAAAAATCAATATGGAACGATTTGGTTTCCCAAATGCTATTATTTTAAAAAAATCAAATTAACAATAAATTACCAAAATAGGATGAGTTATCTAATTAGAAAGTTAAATAAATTCGTATGTCAAGTGGTTAATATTGTTGAATGAATTAGAGCTTAAAAGTTCTTAATTTAACCATTAACAAGAGATGGAACAAAATTAATGAATTTCCTTTTAATAGTTTCATCATGTAATTCCGATACTTCATAGAGCTCTTATTTAACAAGAATTATTCAAATAAGAGCAATAGAATCATGATTTTCTGCAATAGCAGCAACGAGAAAAATTGTTCCAAACATTCTACTTTAAAAGTTGAAGGTAAAGTTGTAACAAAATCTTGGATTCGGAATTACACAGTTCCAGGTTTTATACCTTATTCCGTCAAAGATCTGCTATATGCAAGGACTACTGCACCTAACTTTGACACTTTTATCAAACGTCCGTGACGGCATGGCTGTTTCGCGAATAAATAGAGGGAAAATGACGACTCAGATGTAGTTCTTGTTGTCAAACTATGCCTTAGAATCAAGGACATATTTTCCTATTAGGGTTCTTATAGCCTCAAGTTGGTTGTTGTTATTATTAGTGGCACTTATCCTGTACAAGCTTCACCGAGGCATCAGCGAGTTTTAAGACGGAAGGAGCATCTCTTGTTTTGAAGTAGTGCCGACTAAAGCCAAGAGTACGACTTAACTACTCACGCATCATACTTGCTTGCACAGCTCCTTTTTATAGGGGGGGGGGGCATATTCATACATCTTACAGATAGAACACAGAATAACAACCAGGCTCGAACCAAGACACGGACTCGGAACGCCTAGATCACAGGGAAAACGCGCTACCCTTATACCAGGACGCCGGCTGAAGTTGGTACATTAATACAGAAAAAATATTATTTTGATGCAGCGGTTAATAGCAGACTCTAAACTCTGTGAAATACATATATTATGAGTAAGGTGTTACAATTAGTAATTATAAAAGGGTGACTTGTTTGAAAAAAAGAAAAAAATGTCTAAGTATGTGTAGATGACTTTTACCAGATGTTAAACTGTCATTTAGATAATTGAACTATATATATGAATAAAAGATGTTATTATTTCTAGGATATATATTTCTGAATGCTCTTTTCAATGTGATGAATGATTCCTGTCTTTGCGTCATACCTTAGATGAAGGTATGTAAAAATCTTTGAGAATTGCTATGATATTGTTAACTTTTATTTTTTAAGCATTTCTACAAGACGTGCAGGGAAATATTATTAAAGAATCAAAAACATTAACACCTCCCAATACTGATATTTTTTATCCCACCCTCAAAAAAGGGACGAATTTAAAAAATTAAATAGATCAAGTTTAAAGAAAAAATAATGAAAAATATGTATGATGATAAAATGTTATATATACTTATTTTCGAGTAATAAATGGTTTACAAAACTATGTAAATTTAAAATATTCCATATAAAATACGTGTAGAAATGGTTGATTTCAAATACATTCAATAGGTGAACAATTTTATTGAAGTAATTTATTATACATCAAATAAAACTTTTGTAATAAGTGCACCTCTGAAAAACATCCCAAAACTGTTCTGTTTCTCATTAAAGGATGATTTGTTGATACAAAGAAATATATTTTTTCTATAAATGATCCCAGTGGTAGAAATCATAAGAATTTGGTTTTGCTAAGTATAAAATCCTTTCAACGTAAATCGGGTAATCCATTATGTTTTCCCACAAGATATTGCTACAACAAACCGAAATGATGAAAAAAATATCCCAACAAGTTGGAACACTAACAGTTCCATAGATATCAAAGAAATAACTTCCAGCCCTTCATTAATATTTCCCTTCCTGCAACCTATCTAAACATTTTGGTCCACTATCGTCCATCAAGCAACATGGGAATTAAAACCAAACCTGCTGGTGTTAATACTGTGGCTCAGTTTGTTCACGTAATGGATTCTCAACAACCAATAAAGGAAGTATGACATGATAAGTTTTGCTGTTTATAAAAAGTGAGCCGTTTTTTTTTTTAGCAAAAAGATCATTGATAAAGTAGGTTAGGTTTTTTTGCAGGGTACAAATGTTTATCTCAGTGATCTTTTTTCTTTCTTTTTTTGTACCAGGTTTTGATTATGTGATAAATACTGTTATCTGTTACAGTAAAAAAAGTTCTGCCATTGTCAAAGTAATACAGAGTAATACAACTTTTTTCAAAGATGGATTCGAAGTATTGGGTTAGTTTTTGAAGAACTTAGTTATTTTTATTATTTCAATTAATTTCTTTCTGGTCATCTTTATTAATACTTTATTAATATATAACGGTACCATTACGGAGGTTCAGGATCGCCCCTTTGGATAGGAATTATTCTGAGTTCCAGAACTGACCTGCATTTTTAAATTGGAACCATGGCAGGACACATCTATTGGGACGTCATTCTGGAACAGCATGTGCGTTTGTTTCTGAGCGCCATGGGCCCAGAATTTGTGTTTAAGGATGTTAACGCCCATCCTCACCATGCCAGCAAACATCGTAAACGAATGCCTTCGTTCCGTGGATATCATCCGTATAGGCTGGTCAGAATTCTTACCGGACTTGAATCCAGTAGCGCATGTGAGCGATCTGTTTGACCGACGAGTTGTAGCCCTTCAACCACCTCCTACATGTCTACCGGAACTTCAGAGATCATTGCTTGATGAGTGGTGCAGTCCATTCCCCAAGATCAGATCGATAATTTGATACTCAGCATGTTTAGGCATTGTACGAACGTTATTGCATCGTCTGGGAGACATGCTATGTATTAACTCTCATACCAACCATGTAATGTTGGTTTTTGAAAACTGGTGGGGGGGGGTTGTAATTTGCTCCAGGGAGCAAAAATTCGTAATTTTTATTAATGATATAAAACATATATCATATTTTTGGCTCTCTACCTTTTATTTAATAAATAGGTTTTCCAAATAAGTCACATTTGTTTTGATTCAGACTCTCTTTTCTTGAACTAGTATTATCCTTTATTTATGGACATGAGTGTATTTAGAGTAGAGGGTTTTATTTATGCATTTAAGTGCTTCGGTTTTAGCCAATGTGACAAAAAGTTTTAAAGTACATTTCTTACAAATACTTATGTTAGTGTCTTGATTTTCTAATTTTTATTTTATTTTTTAAATTCTGTTGACAAAATTTTTGCTTCATGCATTTTTATTTTTAATCATTTTTTTATTTAGGAATTTTTAAAATTCCAATGCTTTTTTGGTTTTTTATAGTCTTATGCATCATTTGCTTTTCTAGAATAAAATATTCACAAAGCTAAATTGCACTCCAAACCTAAAAAAATAAATCAAAATAAATAACAGCAATTAAATTGGATTTTTGTCACCTCGTTCATTAACAAAAAAACATGAAATCGGTAAATTTTCATATTATATATTCTCAAAAACTAACTGCACGTCTTTAAAAATGTATATTTTAGATTAAACTTCTGAGATCCTCAGATAATTATATAATATATTATAAGATGTCATGCATAAGATGAATTACACAAGAATTTTCTTTTTTATTATTATTATCCCCTCCCCTCCTTCATATTTTTGATCAGATAGAGTACCAATTTAACGGGAAATTTCGAATTAATTCTTAGTCTTAATTCCATTTTTTCCCCCGAGTAGTTCATTAATCGCTCTTTTTTTGAAGACGTCCATTCTTTTCATCATGTTATTCATCCTAATATTTTTAATCATTAAATACATTTTTCTCGCTGTTCATCTAATGGTAATTCTTTTGAATTTTAGACCCCAAGATTATGGTCATTCATTTCAAAATTTACTTCGTATGATTTGACAAACAGTATTCGTAGATATTCGTAGACTCATTTAGCAAATAAATTTGTTGACCCATTAGCGTATAGATTCGTATACTCATATATTGAATAGATTCGTAGATTCATATAGAGAATAGATTCGTAGATTCATATAGCGAATAGATTCGTAGACTGATATTGTGAATTCAGAATAGTTTTGAATAAATAACTTTTCTGCACGGATAAATTAAGAAAAGGAATGCATTGAGAAAAATAGTAACTTTAGCGGAAGTAAAAAAAATATCACATTTCAATCGCGATATATCACATGTGGCAATCTACAATAAAGGTGACAATGACAGTGTTCAAAAGCTTCGAATATTGAACCTGAAATGAGAAACATTTTAAGCAATAATCTTACCTCCTTCAAAAGTTCCATATTGTTTTTTTTTATGAGATAAGAGTGTTTTTAAGTATACTGTTACCTTTTTTTTATTTTCCCGTATTCGAAATATGGTGGAAGTACTTTAATCATTAAAAAAATTCGAATTCTAGATTTTGACGAATGCACATCTCAAACTTCCCTAACTTCGAAAAATACCTTTTTGAAACTACATTTATATCTCTGTAAATACGATAATTAGCTTTGAGCTAGACGGATTAAACTTCTGTATGTCCTCTACTCTATATTTGAAGATTTATAACAAATTTCGAACGAAATCTTTTCAGAGGAAGTATGACGACAATTAAATGATCGTAAGGCTTTGGAACCAGAGGGTTTCAGTTTCAAAATCCGATTCAACCAGTCATGTGAACTGATCTGGTGCTCTTTAAATCCGTTGATACCAAATATACTCTCGCTGTTGTGTGGAGAGAGGGATGAAAGCTCAGGTGTCGTCCTCGCTATCTGACCGGAGTATATTCCAAAATAGCCCTAGGATTGCTTTAAAGACGAAACGTTAATATAACTAAACTCAGATATTTAACTAACTAAGTATTTTACGAATTTTTTTTACCCCACTTATGTGATAATTTTAAAGCTTTTTTTTGCAATATTTTTAAAATTTGTTCAGATTTTTAATAGAATAGGCAAAATTTTGTCAACAAAATACACATCAGCTGCAGCTACAGAACGCTTGAATAATTCAATCTGTTTTATCTTTTCACTTATTTGAATTATTTTTTAAATCTGTTGATGTTACAAAGTGTAGATTTTAGAGTATATGTTAACATTATAATTCAGTTATTTCATAGAATATACTTAGCTATTTCATAGAATTCCCACGTATTTCATAAAATCACTAAACATGATTCATTATCTATTTCATAGAATATCCAGTTATTTCATGAATTACTTATCAAGTTTTGTCAAAAATCGGTTTTATCAAAATTTTATACATCAATGATAAAATATAGAATTAGAATCTATTATAACATAAAACAATCTTGTTTTTATGAAAATTCATTCAGTTATTACTATCATATTAAACCCCATTTACACCATTATCCCTCAAACTGAAGTAAAAAAAGGAGACATGCACTTCATTCAACTTATCTCCGAAATTATATTTTTAGAATTTTATCTTACTAATGGATAAATAATGTGTTCTTTCGAATATAAAAATCGATAATATGAACATTACAAATGTTTTAAAGATTAATTTTTTTCGCTTTTATATTCAACGCTTGTATTGGCTCCTTATAGAAAGCAATCGATCCTTTCATAAACTGCAGATCCCGACTTTAGGCAGGCAGAAAAGAATCCAGACAGTAGAGACAAAGTAAAAGGCAAAGATAATGGAGTTTCTATCGACAGAACTATTCGGGATAAAACTTTGGGAGCAAGTTAGGGTGAAGCTAAGAGTTTATAAAACTCTCTAACAATTCAAAGGATCTGCAGATTACACCAAACCATAAATTAGGATATATATTCCTAAGTCGACTTTGAGGGATCATTAATTATGATGAAATGAAAGTTTTGGATGATAGAAGCTTTGAATGAAGAATTTCTGATGAAGCGAATTCGAAATAAGTCTGGCAGACTTTCAAAGTTTAATGTTAACAAAATTTCATACTTTGGATCGGTATTATTTAGTAACAAACACCTCTTCTTATGTTGCATAGTTTAAATTTAAACTCTTGCCTTAGAGATTTGTCTTAAAAATTTTGATCTAGTTTTATATGAACCTGTTTTACTAACCAAGAGGTTTTATTTATTAATAATATTTTTAATTAAAAAAAATCGATGATATGATAAAGCAGAACATTCCATTTTCCAATCCTAATTAATCTCTTCTAATTATCTTGGTATTTTTTCATATTTTTGAAGACGAATTTTTTTTCTTGAATTTTTATTTACTTCTTTGAATGTTAGGGTTACAAAAGTTTGTGCACTTGGATATTATGGATAAAAATGCAGAAATTAGAAATTTTGAGTAATTAATTATTGGTTGCAATATTAAATTAATTACATTTTTCCGTAAAAGAGTGTCCTCTGGTTATGATTTAATAAATAGTTGGTTTCGAGATTTAATATTTATGTTAGTGAATAACAATAATAATATTTTTATTAATGAATAACAAATAAAAAAATTAAACAGTAGAAAATAATTAAAAAATGAATTCTAATTTAGAACGCTAGAATATCAATTTTTATCAAAAACAGCTTTTTAAAAATTAATTAGAAAAAAATATGTTTTGTAGCAAAAATGTCAAAGGAAGAAACGATGGAAATATAAAATGATTTTAGCTGAATGCAACTAAAAACAGGATTTTGAATAAAATTCTTTGCAGGGAATTTTAAAATGATTTTTGAATGAATTGAGATGAAATTTGGGAAGCTATTTTACACATTAAAATATTCTATTAATCGAATGGAATAGCACAAAATTAAACATTATGTTAATTGGATTCACAAAAGTATTCTTGAATAACCTAATGTATACGAAATAATGATGATGACGTGTCCTCTTTACAACGGAAAGAGGGGTGCAGTAGCTTCTGAGTGTATGGGCCCCTGAGCACCAGAGGGCAGATGTCTGACTGTTGTTGTTGTTACTCATGGCATTTGCCTATGGACAACAGCAGCAGATTTAAGCCGAAAGGAGCGTCTCTTGTTTTATGAAGTAGTGCCAAATAGGGCCAAGAATAAGACTTAGCTAAACACTCACCACATTTGCTCGCACAGACCTTTTTTTATAGGGGAGGGGGTTATTCACACACCTCAAAGATAGAACACTGAAGAGCAACCGCGCCTTGACCTCGACTCGAACTCGGATTGCCCAGAACGAGAGGAAGACGCTCTTCCTGTGCGCATGTTCATGAAATTGCCTGGCTTATTTCAAAATTGCATTTTTTTCCTTGAGTAATTTCTAATTTATAATAATTGTTAGGTAAATGAAACATTTTCAGCTTAATGTACAAAAAGTACCTCATCCGTGCTTTTATAAATTAAAAATCAAAAGTTAATTATTTCGTACAAAAAAAAACTATAAAAAATGTAACAAAAATCGCAGTTTTATGGAACTTTAATGTCCTAGCGGCACTTCAAAACCTACTCGAACATTTTTTATATTTATAATTTTTTTATCAACATCAAAAAGGCAACTTTTCCGAGCTATTATATTTTAAAAATCAAAATTTTATTTTTTCTTTCCACGTTAATGTAACATTGTTTATTTTCAGAATATTAATTTATTCTGAAAATAGACAGCTAAGTATTATTATATAATAAGCTCAGCTTATTAATACATATTTAGCTATTATAATAGACTCAGAATAGTTTTCCGAATAGTGAAATGTGAATTCTTAGCATTTGGTTTCAGTCATTTGAATAAAAAAAAACGGAACTTATTAAAAGATAAGAACATATAAGTTATTAAGTCACAATAGTGCGAAAGAAATCATTTTCGAAGGGATTTAATAGTACATATACTTATAAGATATATTTAGTGAAGTTGTATTTGGAATCCGTGATCTTCTCATATTAAAACGCACTTTATCAACATTAAAATTCATTCTATTAAATCATATAACGCCCATTTCGAATATTCACAGTGCTATTTTGTCAAGTAACGTCTATGCTTCAACCGACCCTCTTCTCTTCATAATTCTTCACCGCACAATCAGGAAAATTCTTGATCCTCATAGGCTCAAAAGTGTATCATGTAACATATACCAGAAAATCAAACATTCAACGATTTGGTTCTGCAAAGGCTCTGACACATGATAAACTGCAGATCGAAGTGGAGGAGCAAAACTGAATTTATATTTCAATCACCAATTTTAACTTCCGGTTTTTACGTCATCATCTTTTGTCTAAGCGGTGTTTCCCTTGACGAATTTTTAGATTCCGTTAAATATATATTATAACTAATGAAAAATTATAAGATTATAGGTTCTAAATGGCAGTACAATGTTTGAATATTTTCAAAATTATATTATTATTTCATTGATTGAATACTTTAAGTATTGATACCATTTTTGTTCCAATCGCTTTTAGAGAATTCAAAATTTCAGATATTTTATAATAATAAATTATAGATTAAGGAACAAAAAGTAGAAATTAATTAAAGTAACATTTTCTATACATTAGTACTTTAATGAGGCTTTAATTGTTGGCTTACTATGAAACCTCACATAGGTCTTTTGCTGAAATCGTATTAAAGTTGTATACTTAAAAGCCAAATCCAAGAAACCTTTCTTAAAACTTAAGCGATTTTTTTTTAAAAAAATCTTTTCATTATTAGAAGATGCAAAAAAGAATAAATAAATAAATAAATAATAAAAAAAATTAACAGTTAAAAAAATTGAAATCTTATCTGCTTTTAATAAACCTTTCAAAATAGTGTTTGTTGAAACTTTGTTTATCTTACATCAATTTGCTATTAAGGGCACATTTTTTTAAAAACTATATTAACCTTTGGTTGAAACATGAAAAAAAAACTGCTGCTTAAATCAACCGAATTAAATGCCAGAGCTCACATATTTTTTATGCTACAAACGTTTCGTCATTTTTTGGACTAAAAAAATCTTAACACTAAATAATAAATTTGCATCTTGTCCTGAAAAAAATGTATTCCTAAATCATCGCATTACAGTATATAATTTATAAATTGATATGAATTACTTAGACATTTTCTTACTTTTCTTCACTTTTCATCATTAACCCCCAAACATCGCATTTTTGATAGGGAGGTGTTCGACTCGATGGGGGTCAACGAGGCTTCTCAATTCATATTTTTCTTTCCGCTCCCTTCCCCTCCCCCCGAAAGTTCATTAATCTCTTTTCTTTCTGAAGACGTCAGTTTTTCTATTATGTTTTCTATCTTCACATTTTTAATCTTTTAGAGATTTTTCTCAGCCCTTTCGTTCTCATGTCACTTTTACTGAAATTTCGATCACAAGATGTGCAGTCCCTGATGTTTACTTCATTAGAATTGGTAGTTAATATTCTAAGAAGATCCTAATAAAAAATTGATTAAGGATATTTTTAATAAAGAATATTTTTTTCAAGAAATTATATGAAATTTATTTATATATGTTCGCTATATTTCCTGCATACAGAGATATGTTAACGATTAAATGTGCTATGTGTAGGACAGAAGCCCTGCTGTGAAATAAGACCTAGGTTAAATCTACAATAATGGCAAAATTCTTTGAAATTAATTCTTTAAAAAATAATGCACTTCTTTTGTCCGTGACTGACACTAAAAATAGTTAATGTTAATTCTCTTTTTAAGTTTTGTAACTCACTGAATGATATACAGAAAGTTATTAAGAAATCCATAAAATACTTAAACTCAAATACACTTTATTTTGCTACTCACAGAAGCATTTAATCATTTCTTTTTATTTTAATGAAGACGTGTACTACAAATTTTAAACAAAAATTGAGAAAAAACTGATTTCAAAATTATTTTAACTATTAAAAACGGTCCAAATTAGCACAAAATGATCAACAATATTCCTGAGATACCTGCAAAAAATTGGCCGGCATTAGAATATCTGATAATATCGTGGAAATTTCAAAGAATATCTTGTGCTAAAAGGGGTTAATTAAACTAAAAACAAGTTTTAAGTTAGGGCTCTTATAAAATACCACTGTTATTGATAAATAAAAATGCAAAATATGCTGTATTAAGCTCTTATAAAATAATATGATATTTGTGCGTGCGTGTGTGTAAGGTTTTCGTAGGGATTCTTACATAATAATTTCTCATCAGCACGTTTAATACATTTCAAATTATCTTTTATTCATAGCACTTAAAAGTAAACACTATGATCATGAAAGGGCTATTTTGACACTTTACATTTCTGGGTATTAAGAATCGAATTATGAAAAAAATATACTTAAAGAAGAATTGAGAAATCAAACAAAATTGCAAATTTTGCATTCGTTAATGCAATTTAATCTATTCTCGTTTTATAAGAATGGAATATTATAATAAATTTTTCATTTCTTTCTGATATTCAATTGTTTTCAAATTCTGTATATTCAAAGGAAATATTCTGTTTTAATAATTTTCAAAATTTAATTATTAGTCATTCGATTATTTTGAATAGATATTTATTTCATACTTGAAGTACCATTTTTAAAGCAAATTTGAAAAATATTATGCTTTATATGCATGGAATACTTTCCTACACTATATTTTACTACAATACATACATATATGTATAAAACATTTTTCTATATCATATTTTACTAAACCACATATATTCCTGGAATTGTATTCTATACTATATATTACTACACCACATATATATATGGACTATTTTTCTACACTATATTTTACTACACCTCATATATACTTGGAATATTTTTCTATACTACATTTTGATTTGAAGTTCATATTTTTGATTTAAAAAATGTAATTTACATTGTAACCTTTCTAATAAAAGCGCATTTAAAAAATACTTCTATAATTTGTATTTAGGATTTAATTATAATTAGACATCGTTAATTAAAATTATGATTTAATTGTCTATCTAAACTCCAAGTCAAAAATATCTGATTTCAAATACGAAAAACAATTAGTAATTATTTGTTCTTTTTCACAAAACATGTAGAAACAAGTGCATATACCTGTCCTATAATTATTGCACTTTTTTACTATGTAAATACTTATTCATCAGAAACACAGGATTTTAATCCTAGAATCACTGACGTATCTAATTCATCTATCTTGCACAGATCTAATTTACTGCCACGTATAAACAAAGCAAGATCAATTCAAAGCAATTACTGACAATGATGACTCGTGTTTTTCTTTTCTGTTTGCTTAGAATGAATGCTTACTACCATTCCTAAGTGCTCCCATCAGAAGCGCCTCAGGGAATATCCAGAGAACAGGTCATTCTCACTTTCTGAAACATTAATGCACATTTCTGTTGCTCCGATGCTTTATTATGCATACTTTATCTTATTGTTATTTAGCGACATTCACCAAGAGACCAAACTGTGACGTCTTTTTCGAACAGAATGTAAGCAAAATAGCAAAAGAGAAAAAGAAAAAGAGAATTACTTGCGTCAGTGCACATATTGCATTAAAGAATTGCTTATCAACATTTATATATATGGATTGACAAAGTGCCAAGATGTCCAATGGTAGTTAAAGCTTCAAAATTTTCCAAAGATTTAGATGTACACATATGAATACGTCATCTTTTAGCCTTTATAATATTCCTTAAATAACAAAATGTTTTTTAATTAAGCCAAATTAAGTGAATGGAATATTTATTATGGTTATTTTTGGTTTTGGCATACAGAGATTAAATACTAACATCGTCAATGTATTGTATTTGAATATCTTAATGAATTTCCGAGGTTTGACCTCCTTGAGTCCTAATAACTCAGTTATAGAATTATGACTGTATCTCCGTCTCTCTTTCTTTGTAAAGACAGTAACTTCAAAATAAATGCTGGACAAATTGAAACTGACATATGATCACTATAACAAAATTGTAGAAATATATCGAAATTGGAGGAAACCCGAAGAAAATCTGTGTCTCTGTTCATCCTTTTGGAAGTATAAGAGATAACTAAAACACACAACGATTCTTATGTATGAAATTTAACATAAAATTTATTCATGGAAATAGTGAATCTGCTTCAAATTTTGGATCCAATCCGTCAGTGGGTTGCAAATAAATTGGCCTATTTGTCTGTCTCCTTTGATCGTGATATCTCGTCTCCCTAATCAGCCAGATGGATGAAATTCGATAAACGTTTTCTGTATACAATTTCAGATCTAAGCTTGAATTAAATCTATCCACTGGTAGTCTATTCTTGTAAAATATTTACAATATTGAATAGTAAATTATCGGGGAATTTCTTTATTTTAGGACATTAATAAATTTAAGCTGATAAATATTGTTTTTCATAAATTAATATTTTAAAATTCCTGCTTTTATAAACTATAAAAATTGATTAAAATGTTCTTGAGATCTAGAAATAAGAAACTCTTAGTAAGCAATGCATTAATTGTAATTTGGTAAATTTTATATTATAAAGACTGTAAGGTTAAGGATTACAAAATTAACATAAATTTAAGACACAAATAGTCCTGACTTTTAAATGTCAACCTTAAAAAAATCAACCGTGACATTTTAAGGTTTTACCCTTATTAAAAGCTGTAAAATTTTTTAAATATATATACGTGTGTGTATGTGCAATGATATTTTAAAATCTAGATTGAATTCTAATTAACTTTCAGTTTAATTTAGCCCATATCAAAGTTATTCTAAAATATTATCTTATTTTCTGATTTCATTCCACTTTTTTTATTTAATTAATTCAACAGAAGCTTTATAAAATTGCTAAATCGGCTAAAAGTCGACAAGTTCCCACATTCCGAGTGAAGGGATAAAAGCTGTCCAGCCACGTATATTCTTTTAAAAGATATCAGCATTTCTCTTATAAGAATCGACACGTGTGAGAAACTCCTATCGAAATCTCATTGTATATAAGCACAGTGACAAAACGTTGTCTCTATCAAAATGTCATGGTATATAAGGCCAGGGATAATTAATTTCTCTCTCTGTTACCTTCTGTTTTTATGCTGCATTTTCGTACGCGTCCTGTCCTCACCTCTTGTAAAGAGATCATGCCTCCCTGTAAAAAATAGAACGAACTTAAAAATTCGAAAGTCTCTCCTTCGATACTAATTTCTGCTTATATAT
>JAOUZG010039019.1:948623-981683 GCA_026289955.1 Argiope argentata | reverse complement strand
AAAACAGACTAAAGCTTTAAAATATTGTTCATTGTAGTAGAAGGATAAGAGAAATGGTATATATTTAAGTAAGAGAAATGATATATATTTCAGAGAATTTAATTAAAACTTATTTAATGATTAAAACAAAGAGATAAGACATATAATAATCTTTATTTCTAACTGGAACTCATGCGGATTTTTATAATTGGAAGATTATAAACATTGATCTGTATTTTTTATAAAAATCTACATTTTCGTTTTGAAATATTATTGATTAGATTATAAGGGACAATTTCATTTTCTACCAGTTTAAAGTGATTCGTTACTTCACAAAAATTATATTGTTTATTATTTGAAGTACTATTCGGATCTTATTATTTTTAATCGAAGATCGTTTATTATTTGAAGTGCAGTACACTAATCTAGGGATTTAACTGAATATCTACTTATTTCCTGCATTATTGTTCATTTATTGCGTTGAAAATTTAACTTTTTATGATAAAGAATGTAACAAATATTCCATTCATTTCAAATCGCATTTTTGTTGTCTTTCTCTATAAAAGGAATATAAAAACGGTCCTTCTTCATTGAATTACTTTACCAGCAATTGTGACCCCCCAAAATAAATTACAATAAGCGTCAATTCAAAACAAATCATTTTGAAGAAAAATTATTTTCTACTCAAACTGGTAACATATGCGCCTGTTTTTGTTAGGAATGTTCAAAGAAATTTAGACATGTTATTGCAACTGGAATGATGAAGCGCTAAGTGCAATGAAGTTCTCATGAGATAAAAATATTTTTACAAATGAGTATTCCCTGTGATGCCGTTGAAGGTTATGATGAATGTAAATAATTGCTCACCATATTCTATATCCGATAAAATATTTCAAGTGTGAAGGGTGAGGATTCCATTCCATATAACTCGAAGCTGGTTTCTAGTGATTATATATTGTAATTATTTGTCAAGGAAAAAAAATTCTCTTCAGAAGATTAAATCAAGACAATAGAAGTTTCTACTAACTAGAGTAAACTAATCATTCGTGTCCCATGATTTACTGTTCCATCGATCTGATGACTGTGTTAGTATCTTTCTAGCATCTCATTTGTATATTATGTCAGCTTTTACCAAATTTTTATGGCATTGTTACCTACTTATCTATTTATTTACAACACAACTACCACAAATACAGTATGTTCTAAAATATACAATACTGAAACTCTTGTATCTTGAACACGTTTTTGCGAATGTCGACGAGACATAGCTCCAGCTACTTGCGTTTTCGGTGGTGAAAAAAAAGTGGTGTTGTGCAGTAGTTGTTGGAAATCAGTCTTTCAACTGAGGGAAAAATATTTACTGTTGATCATTGTTTCCACTCATGTGGAAGCGGCCGTGATGGTGGACTGAGTTTGAAAAATGTGGCAGAACAATTGCAAGAGAAATTTAACCAAACAGTACCAATATGCTGCCAATTATTATTACGAATTTTTACCATTCTGGTTATGCTCTGTATCGATTGTAGGAGAATGCCTAAGGAGAGTGTGTTCAACTGTGAAGATTCACCAAGAACTGTTCCTGAATTACGTGAGAAAATTATCTCACTTTTGTAGGAGTCTCCATTAACCTTTGTTTCAAGATACGTTTGAGAATCTGTGTGAACGATATGCACACTGTCTGCAGCTATTGTGGTGCGCACTTTGAACTCTTACATTATGCATACGATGGTAGTATGTGCTAATACTGTGTATCTATTTATGTTAATTTCTTTTGATGAAAAATAAACTCGTTGTTGACAATAATGTAATTTTATTTATATTTTCATTTCAGTTCTGTTTATTTTGGCACACTCTGTATTTATAACTTCATCTCTTTATTTAAACTTTTAGCTACGCATTCGAATGAATGTATTTATTCAAAATAATTAAAGAATGTTTTAAAGTTTTACTTTATCTTTCGTCCCGACTGTTTCATATTTCCTCATAAGAAAATGTTATGGAATAAATAACAATGATGTTGACATTGGGTAATGATGTAAATGGAAGTAAAGAAAAATAAGGACAATATGTATTGTCCTCATTGTGATCATCATCGGGGAAACGGATGAGGAGATACAGCATTTTAGACGGCAATTCGCTTTATTCGAATTACATAATTCATAAGAGTTTTTATACCGCTTACTTACGATTCATGGTTTGTTTTTTTAAGTAAACAGTTGGAATAGCGATTTTCGTTTGAAGAAAGAAAGTAATGTCTTTTACGGCGCACTATATCACTGAAGACACGTTATGTAACGGTATGCTGAATTTCACCAAAGAAAACTGATAACTCAGATATATTTTTGCAATTGTAATTCGTCATCTGAGAGGGAGATGATGCAGTAAGTCTACAAAAGGAGTATAATGTATCTTTTCGCTTGAGATAGTGCATTTTTAGTCATTTCCATTCTTCTATATTTAGAACTAAGGAAATAAAAAACAGATTCAATACGAAATACTGAACATGTATTATCTCTATTCGAACTCAAATTTGATGGTGCTGTGTTTGAGATTTAAAGTGAATCCTAAAATCTGGTTAAAGATTACTGATAAGATAAAAGAATTTCCAGTTACGTTTATGAAATATTTCAGCAATCAGTCTTATTTAATGGAATGGTATCAAAATTTTAATTAGACAATAAATGCACTTCTTTACTTCCAAAAAACACTTTTGGAGTTGAAGACTAGATTTGTAAAACATAGTAAGCTACAAAAGAAAACCTTTTTTTTTAATTCAAAATTTGGTAAATATCAAGTTTTTTTTTTATCTGTGTAACTACCATGTCCAACACATTGAAAGTACAGTAAGACGTGGTAACTGAGTAATATAGGGAAACGTTTCTTAAAAAAATAGATTAAAGAGGTTTTGAAACCACATACTGGAAGCCTTCTAAATGTCTTCTATCTAGAGCTACGACCTGTTCACTAGTCAGGAAAGGAAGTGTACATGAAATTGAAATATTCTGCTGATTAGAACTTGAGATATTAATTGATTCAAGATAGTCTTGTGAAAGTAACTCCAAACTAAGAGAGTAACTATTCCAAAGAATATACTTTAATTTCCATTTCATTGTCATTATGTTAGTTAATATTGTTATGAATTCGGGATACTTTCAATCTGTTAGCTAATAAAGAAACACAATCAACAGGCCTAAGTAACAAACGATACCTTTTATTAGTACGAAGACAAGAAACACAAGCATCAAATTCACGGCCGATACGTAACAAACAACACACAGTAGCCCACTACAACAAACAGTAGCCCACTACAACAAACAGTAGCCCACGAACAGTAATCGGTTGTAATAACAACCCCTACATACAAAGGAACCAAACAGAATTCAGTAGGAGGAGGGAATCTTCGTAGCGACTATTTAAAATCTCTCCAAACTCCTTCAATTCTATAATGTCTTCTCGTTTTAGCTGTATCCAACTGCCGACTCATTATACGATATTATACTCTTCACACGACTCGACTCAATGCTACTTCTACAATAAATTCCAGGACTCTCCACACAGCTCAATTCAGAAATTACTTGATCTCCATTCAACAATTGTGCTTCACTGGACTAATACAGCTAATTCGCTGTTGACTCGCTACGCGCCTCTAAACATCTCAACGACTTTATACAGGATTCTTTAAACGACTGCCATCGGCTTAGATTGTTCCTTTTATAGTTCTCGACCAGGCAGAGGAAGATTCTTAGACCTTTTATAGTTCTCGGAGCCAGGCAGAGGAAGATCTGGAACAATCAGGCATATTTCTAATTCCTATTGTTTCTACCTGCCAAATTCTGTAATATTCCAGAATTACCTAATTTACCTCCAAATGGCCGATAATGAGATCACTGACTCGGCATTTACCAGCATCCAACGGAGCTCAGTATTTCCAAAGATTGAACTAACCATGCTAGAAAACAAAATTACAGATGTGTAACAATGTGAAAGAAGTTATATAATGTTGCTCATTTTCCTCATTTAAAAAACTGTTATGGAAAAATCGCTTACTAGGGTTAGCAGAAAGGAATATACATATTCCAGGTTACTCCTAAATTTAAAAGATAATATATTTTGTATTTATCACCTGTGAACTGAGCTATATTACTACGGTGTTATAGATGCAATTATATAGCGGCATGGGTGGTAAGATGAAAAGGGTCTACGGTATTAGGAAATCCTAATCCAAAGAATTATAATTTTTAAGAAACTTAAATATTAATGTCGTTTTATTTTCCTAGAATATGAAATGGATCCTAAGAAAATGAAGGGTGATCCATAAAGTTTATTTACACTTCTGATCTACGGATTTCTTAAAAAGAGAGAGAGAGTGGAAAAGTAGAGAACAAAACCATTTAAAAATAAAACGGGGCTTAGAAAATACTTAGAGCTAAACTAAACAGAAAAGTTGAAAGAGCAAGCAAAGAAAGCATTTAACGAATTTAAATGGTACTGAAAACTTCAACATTCTTGATGAAAGTCGTGTTAAACTTGTAAAAAATGGCGTTAGTTTAAAAACAATTACTGACATCCATAAAGTCTGTTAATTAAAAGGTTCTCCCTTCCAGAGACTAGAGGGTATTTAAGCCGAGTTATCTTTTACTTAAATTAAAAACTGATACACGATTAGGAAATGCACCCAAATTTATTCCTTTTATTTCCAGTCCCATTAAGAAAAAAAAAATAAAGATGATCTTTAATTATCTACAATAAATAAATAAATAAATGTTAAATTATTAAAGCAACAGGATTCAAAATAGATATTTATGCATCAGTTGGAATTTTTAATTGCCAATAAAATTGAGAAAATTCCTTTTTTTACCCTTTTTTCAAGTTTTTATTCATTTAGTTTTTTTAAATAAATAATCTAAGCTTACTGAAAGAATTTTCATTCATTTATGTCCTAATTTTTCTTCTCACTGAACAACAGAATTCACCAATGAAAAAAAAATATTATATTGAAATTAAATCAATGAAAATAAAGTTTTATTGTTATTTTATCATTATTAATATTAGTGTTTCAAAAATTGGGTATTAGTATTTGGATATTAATAAATGTTCTGTACATTCTTGTATTAAAAATTTTTTAAAAATTATTTGTTGATTATTTTTATGGGTGGCTTCAATTTATATTTATAGTAAGGGCAGACGATCTAGAGGGAGACGCTGAGTATGATTACAAAAATATCAAATCATTACTCATTGATTTTTATGATGATTAAAAATTTGATGGGGTTGTTATGAATGATAAATTATTACTTAGTTCAATTTTTATGAGTAAAACTATTTTTAATTCGCTATCTAGCTACAACATATATTAGTTTTTTTTATTTATTTTTGTCTATGGAAACTGAGACTGTATTGTGTCTATGGCAAGTTGAGTCTCTATTGTAACACTTAGTCATCGAAAAGTGTTCTTATGGTATTTTATGTTCTTATTTTAACACATTTTTTGTCAGCCTTATACTTAAAGGCTTCAAGATATAATAGGTTATTTTGAATGTTTTGTTATTTAATTCAAGCTGAGAAATTTTCTTAAAGAGACCCTTTATAATTTTTTAAAATCTGACTTATCAACTTCTATAGTAAGAAGTACTCACTAAAAATAATTTGATATGGTAAAAATAGAGATTCCATTAAATCCAGTGTTTGCCGAATTCTTAAGAGTTATTATTTTCTCATTATTAGATACACAAACACACTTTTGCACATGTGAAAGTCTCAACTTTGATATATGTATGAGGAGAATGATTGAAAAAATAAATATGCAAGATAAAGAAACTTTTTTATTCCAAGATAGAAATTCTGAGATTTTCTCTACTTGCTTATAATATGCAAGATAA
This sequence comes from Argiope argentata, assembly GCA_026289955.1. Classification (NCBI taxonomy): domain Eukaryota; kingdom Metazoa; phylum Arthropoda; class Arachnida; order Araneae; family Araneidae; genus Argiope; species Argiope argentata. The sequence goes on along the minus strand of JAOUZG010039019.1, from coordinate 975,825 downwards.
GCAAACATCAATATTATAAGAAAGTAGAGAGTATCTGGGAATCTCTTAATTTACCAAATTAGCGCATCATCAATAATATAAACATAGCACATCATTAAATTTTTTATGGAAGCAGTAAAAAGGATCACAATTTTTATTTTTAAACATAAAAATAGTATTTGGATAGTATCAGTATAGTATTACTGAAATTCGAGTAACTTTCACAGTCAAGCGATTAATAAAACTAACTTTTGAACAAACTACATGTTGCATTATGAAGTTCTATAAAATAAATCTTTTTGTCTTTCAACAACAAGACCAATGAATTCCAGAAATTATCTAGCTGTTTTCAATGCATGAATAATATAGCATTATCGTTATTTGCAAGTTAATCTTATATGTTCAAATGGCACTGCGATTCACTCTGCGATATTTTCGCTCATTTCCTCAACGTGACTAGTTTTGTGTGCTGAAAAATCTCGTCCAATAATCTTGATGGGTAAAACATTTGATTATTATGCCAAGATGTATTACCAAATTGAATTTATCTATCTTACTCTGTTTTTGATTTATCACATGCATAAATAGATATTCAATTTCTATACGGATTGAGTCAGAAATATAATACATGTCAGCAATTTTAAATCTAAAATTATAAGTAAAGGAAAGGTTAGGCAAATGAAATGCATTTCATCTATTTAGTTAGTTATAGTTTTGAAGTATAGTATTTAATGAAAACTGACATTCTTCCACTGGAAGGATTTCTCCAAATCTTTAGTACATTTATTAATTCGGTATTTTCGCTATACATAAAGTTTTATCAAAAAATTTATCTGACTCTTTTCATAACATATCTCACACACACTAATAGGAGAATTAACGTAATTACAATACATATACACTTCAAAACTTAAGCAATAATGTTAATTTTAAGCAGGTAGCCATGAAATTACAGAAACGAGGTTATTACGATCAGTACAATTAACACACAATTCAGTAGAAAGGTGATGCGTATGCAAATGTTTGGAACAAAACATCATGTAAGACGTGAATGTACGTAAAATGCGTACAGTCGGGGTGCGCAGCTCAAGACTATCAAGAAAGAAAGGGTGGTGTTGGGACACAGTTTCATCCCATTAACATCATGGGAAGATACCATTAAGTTGGTCCTGGAGGTGTCGTCGGGGAGGCGTTATGCTAAACGTATATACTAAGCTCCACGTTTTCGACAGCGGCTCTATAACTGGAGATCGCAATTCAAAGGAGGGCATCCTTCCCCTTGTGCATCTGTTCCATGGTACTATAGAACAAGACTTTGTTATTATGGATGACAATTCAAGATCATACATGACTGTTGATGTCCAACAGCTACTACAAAGTGAAGATATCACTCGAATATATTGGCCAGCATTCTCTCCTGAATTAAATCCTATAGAACATGTGTGGGATGCTTTGGGGAGATGCTTTGCTCCACGATTATATTCTCCAGAGAATATCAATAACTGAAACAGATGCTGATTGAAGAATAGGCACTCTTACCTCAAGAACTGCTGAAAATTCAGGGGCTGATTATGAAGAGACGGTGCGAAGCAACCATTGCTGTAAGGAGAGGGTATATTCCATACTATGGAACACCTGCTCGTTGTTCTTCCTTATGAACAGACTATCATGTGAAGCAGTTCTATGAGTTCAATAATTTTTTTTATTCCATACTATATGTATTGTATTCATTTTTGCCCAACTATGCTTTCTGTATCGTTTAAGTAAAAAATAACGTCTCCCATTTCCAAAACTCGTGTCTCTCGGAGGATTTTTCATGGAGTTGTGGAACAAAAAGGACCTGTTGCTTAAGTTTTGTACACAAGTGTATAAATTTATATGTAAACATAAGTAATTCTAGTTGAAGCAAAAGGCAGAGTCGTGGACCAAATCAGGGAGGAGACAGGTTGAGATTTTAAGTTCATTTCATTCTCATGAAGGAAAAGCATGATCTGTTTACAAGAATCGCCCACTAGGCATGCCAGTTCAAAACACAACACAAGAGTAGATTAGTGTAAAGAGAGTGATAAATCATCTATCCCTTGCCTTAAATACCATAAGATTTTGTTAAGGAAAATATTTTTTCACAGTATTCATTTACAACGAGAGTCCGATAGGGGTTTCTTACGCATGTCAATTCTGATTTAAAACAACACACGGATCTTTAAAAAAGTATTTGTTTAGATGAGAAACTTTTATCCTTTCACGCAGAACGTTGGAACCACTGACTAAAGCATTTTACAAAGCTTCTCTTGAATTAATTAAGTAGAAAAGGTGGAATGAGATCAGAAATAAAAAAAATATTTTAGAATAAAGTTAATATGCATTAAATTAAACTAAAACTCGTGATTAATTTGGATTTAAATTAGATTTTAAAATACTATATAATTCATATGTGTGTTTGTATGTGATTGAACTCCTCCTAAAAGGCTGGATCGATTTTGATAAAACTTTGTGTGTGTTCCTGTGGTTTCGAGAATGGTTTGAATTCACAGAATTTTTAATTATACTTTCAATTAATTAAAAAGCAAGTGAAATTTAAACGTTTTTTGTCATAACTTCCGGGAATATAATCACAAAAAAAGATTTTTATACTAAATTAAAATTTAAAAAGTTATCTTTTTAATGATATCAGGTTTCTTTATCTACAATTTGAATTTTTATTTGTAATGAATTTTTAAATAAATATTTCAATCATATTTTTCAGCAATTTATTTCGTGCAAAATAACAATTTAATCCGAACATGGTAAAATAGTAATCTTTTATTAGTGTGATGCCATCAAGTTGACAAAAACTCGGATGAAAAAATAAGTTAATTATTGCTGCGAATTAAATCCAGAAAGATGTAATTTTCAAAATATGATTCTATATAATGAAATAAATTAAAATGATATTTTCTAAAAAAGTAAACACAAGATAAAAGTTTCTATTTCACAGTATCTATTTAATCAATTTAATAAAACAACTTCATGAAAGAAATTATGGTTTAATTCATGCAGAGTGTCCATTCAAATCCGGACCCAACAGCGAATTTGTAAATCTTCAGTAACTGGCACAAATAGTGTTTAGTACAATTAAAATGGTTTAAACGAAATAAATATCTACATTTTATGTAATTTGGGTCAATATCTACATTTTATGTAATTTGGGTTTGTTGTGATGAATTACGAATTTAAAATTTCTGATTCTCTGCTTTGTGTGTCATATTTAATAAAATATTCGTGAGGTATTAATATTTTAAATAGGAAAATTTGCATTTCATTGAACTAAACCAATCATTAAAATTGAATGATGTATGAAAATTTGAATCTTACTATTCTACAATAACGTACAATTTTAGACCTTTCCATCCTCCATTTAAGTAAAATATCAGTTCAGGAGCAAACAGAGCCCGGAATTTTCCCTAGACTTATAATTATATTAATATGTTAGAACATGTGTGTATTATTTTAAAGTTCAAAAAATTATTTTATAAATTATATCAATGTTTTAATAATGAAATAAATAATTATATGTTATGCAAATTGAGCCAATAAATGTTTAGTAATTACGAATTTAAAATTTTTGCATTTATCTTCATTTGAATCATCTTTAACAAAATATTCTTGAGAATCTAATATCCTAAATAAAAATGATTTTCACTTCAATAAAGTACATCAATTTCTAAAGCTGACCGATTTATGAAAATTTCAATAACACAGTTCTATATAAAAGGACTAAATTAGATCACTTCAACGACCATCTTAAAGAAACCAATCACCTTCTGAAATTTATCTCGAGTGGTTGGCCTAAATTATGAAAATGCTGATTCTTCTGATATTGTTAACTTATTCAAAACTTTATAAATTGATTTGATCGCAAAAGATATAAGAATTTATTTATTTAAAAGTTGGAGTGCCAAGAAAATTCGCATGATTCCTTTAGACAAAAGGACTATCTAAAATTTAAACTTCTAAAAATTAAACTAAAAAAAAATTATTAACAGCCTTTATATCCTTTTAAAAATAAAATAAAATTTTATGAAGAATCTATGGAATTTTTGCTGAATAATTTTTTGAGATGTTATGAATTATGAAAATTATTCTGTGGTTCACATAAGACTTCAATGACGAACGACTCTGCTTTCAGTTTTAATACTTTTTATTTAATGATAAGCCTGGATTCAGTAAAAAATAGGCCTTTATAGTAATTGCAATTTTATAATTTCCACTTTAATTTAAAATTAAAATTTAGTGGCACGGATAGAAAGAGAGAAATAAGTAGTAAAATGAACAAAACATCTTAAGTCCTGCCTAATAGTATATATATATATATATATATATATTATATGACTACTAAAATTTGAAGTTTAAAAATAGTTTTCTGAAAAACTTGTTAGGAAACCAAGTAACTTAAAATGATGTTTGAATATTTTCGCAAGCATTAATTCGGGTGAACCAAATGGTCGCGAAAGACGGCTAGTATATCTACATATATAAAGTAGATTATAGTTGCTGCTTTTTGTATATGTATATATATAGAGTATGAGTTAGTAAAAACATCAACTCCAAATATATTTGATCGCAATTTATTTATAATAGTTATGCTTATCGAACAATTGCAATACTTTTTTTAAGAAACAAAAGAATTTGAGCATCGTATACAGAAAAAGAGAAAGAGGAAACTGGTTGATGGTGGAAATAAAAAATAATTTGTTTTTTATTGTATCTCACACTTTCAAATACTGCTTTTAGAAATTAAGAGCATTTCATAATCTGAGATGATCTTCTTCAGATATGCTTCCAACTGCAAACAAGCCATTGTTATTTATATTGAGAGTTCCTAGTACTAGGCTAAGTCCAAGTAAGGTAGATTACTAACAATACAAGGAAGGTAGATTACTAACTCAGGAAGATGTAGAGTATCTATGTTTGTTTTAAGATTCAAACCTTTTAGGGAGTCTTTTTCGTTATTTCTATATTTTATCAACTCAACATAATATTTGATTTGGATTTAGACAATTTTAGTTTAAGTGCTCCATAATCCACTAAATCCTTTTAAAATTCTGGTAATTTTGTCTAAAGTTCTTTCTTAATCCCATTGTTATTTACAGAATTCTGGGAGTAGGAATTTCATAGTTCTTATTTTAACTTTTCTACTTATTGTAAATGGGACGTTTAATAAAAACATTAAAATAAAATAAAACTAGTTGAATTCGGATTTGCTGAACACTTAATAAAAGTATATTAGTTATCTATCTTATTTTTTAGCACATTACAACCAAAATTAGCTGTTGCACCAATGAACAACATAGGAACTAATTAACATAGTTAAAACGATGTCAGTTATTAATCAGACATTAAAATTGAATATATACGATTATGTAGATCATATTGCCATATTAGAAATCTACCAAGAGAAATAATATAAATTACAAAACTATAGAAGAAAGATTTTTATATACGAAAGAGGATAATAAATTAGACTAGAATTGCGACCTTGAAATGAATGTTGTTGTTGTTGTTGTTGCATGCCCCCTTTGGCCAGCAGTGCAAGACCAAGTCCATGACTGGATGGGGAAAAATTGCAGCCTTTGTTTGTCACAAGGACCAGAAAACCTAGAAATTGGTAGAGGACCGATTTAGCTCTATCACACAGATTTGTTTACACAACCCTTTTTACAGAAGGCGCATTCATGCATCTCACAGATAGCACACAGAAGAACAAGCATGCCCTTACCGAGACTCCCAGAACATGAGGAAGACGCGCTACATCTGTGCTAGAAACCCGGCCCTTGAAATGAATATCTTGGTTGTTTGTTTGGTTAGTTATAAATGGTTTAATGGCTGGATTGATGAACGGTTTTGTCGGTTATGTAATTTAATGGCAGAAATGATGAAGGGAAAACATGTTTGATCTGATAATATCAGCCAGCAGTGGACGCAAATATAGAGAAGAAAATGGACACCTTTAACACTCCAGAAATTAAATTAAGCATTTAAAAAGGCACAGGAGCTGCCTGATTTTCAAATGGAATTTGATTTAAAAAGATAAAGAATACTTTTTATAAAAAGTATTTAAAACAGTGAGTTTCTTACGGCGAAATTTTTAAAGAGTTGCGTTAGTTGTTGAGGCAAACAAAATTCGAAATCTGTTACAAATATTTGTTGAGTGTGCTCTTTCAATAAAGATTTTTCTATTTTAATTACAGTAATATTTACATTTGTCTTTTTTATACATATCCTTATTTTGAACAATACCTAATATATTTTTCTTTTATAGAAGATTAACATCGGAAAAGAAGTGCTGTGGAGCATGTAAAATATTAAACGTTTGAGTGCGGAAGAATGCTTGCTTTTACGGCAAGTGAAGCCTAATATCGCTTCGCCGCACTCAAACGGTTAATGACGTTGCTCCCACATTCGCCAAGGATTTAGTGTATATACGAAGCAATTTATAAAATTCAGATAAAATTCCTCAATTTTAGGGGTCTTTATCATAAATTTTCAGCAAAATCTAAAATATGAACTACTTTTCATAAATATAAGTTGATTAGAAATTATTTCCAAGTGTAATAATAATATTAAAATAATTTCGAACTGATTACTAATTCTGTATCCCAATTCGTGAACGAAGTCAAGTCACACTGCGTCATGTTTCTACGAAAACTTTAACTAGATATTCGAACTAACATTTCGCTATACATTTATTTTTGTTGCATTATGGTATTATGTCCTTTTTTTCTTCTGCAACATATGTCATAGATTCAAATATTTAATTAAGGATTCCCAATTGATATGCATTATTGTAATTTATTCTTTAAAAGTACTGCATGCATTTATCATTTTCTTATGAAGTATATCAAATCTTAGATCTATAGTCATTTACAATTTTATAAAAGAACTAATGAATATTTTTTTTAAAAAGCTTGAGACAAATGTTCGGATGATTTCGTTATTTAAAATGACAACTGACTTTACAACCAACAATTTATACTTTATCTATTTAATTCTTATTGATACTAGCGGCTGAGTTTAAAAGTTATAAATTCACCCTTTCTTAAAGATTTAATCAAATAGTAACATAAATAGGTTAAAAATTCCGTACTGAAATAGCAAGCTCAAGTTAATAGTTATCTAAAACGCATAATATGGAATAATAAATTAATTCTAAATTATATCCCTGTCTTTTAATTTTATACTGAAATAATTCAGAATTTTTATTACAGTTTTAAAGTGGTTGATTTGTTTATAGATTGCACAGTAGCACTTTAAATTATACCTAAAACATTTTGTCATTAATCATTACGATTGATCTTGCTTAAAATCTTCCCAGTAAGGATAAATTAAACAAATGTATCTTCTTCAGATGTCAATAGATGGCGGTGCAAGACAATTTACCATTTTGATGGCTTTGAAAGAACAGCGCTAATACGTTTTGTTAAAAAAAAAGACTACTGTTTTTATTTCGCCAATAAACTTTTCTAGGCGAGAAATGTTTTTAATATCTCACTCGCTTGTCATTTGCTCTTTGTTACTATGTTTGCTTTAGGATTAATTATGCCAGATGCTGAGCTTGCTTTCTTTCAAAATATGTTTTACTGTACTGTTCTTTTTTTACTTTGTGCTAGTTATGATGAGTCATCTGAATTATTGGTTGAAAATTCACGATTGAAAAAACTATTCACTAATAACATGAATAATCATTAAATGATTTTCAGTTCTTTTGTGGTCACCCTTTGTATCTATTCAAATAAAGTAGCCTTGATGATTTAGAACTTTGAAATAACAACAAAGAAAGAAAGAACGCTTAACGATGTTTTGAATTGACTTCGGTGACTGTCGGGATTTCCATCCCTTCCATATTTTAGAGACGTCATTTAACTATAGCATAAAGTCACAAACGAGGAAGATATTTTTATAAATTACAAGCAAATGTTACATTTTTGTATATAATGGGTTTTATTGCTTTTAAGTCGTTAGATGCATACCTAAAATTGGTGAATGAATGGATTATATTTTCTTGGGACTTTTTCTTGATACTTGAACTTTTTTTCCTTCAAAATCAGAGAGTCAGTGAATAAATTATTAAAATATTATTTTTCTCTTTTTCTATACAAAACAAATTCAAAATAATATTTCTTTTTTTTAACCCCTTAGCATACGAATTTATTTAAATTCCTAATTAGATAACATATCCTATTTTGGACATTTACTGTTTTTTTTAATTCTTATAATAATATACGAAGCATTTGATATATTTAAGCTTTTCTAATTGATTTTTGTGCTTCTAAATACTTAATTCTGTCTCTTAATTTAAGATTTAAAAGTAAATATCCCTATTTCGATGCGCGTGTTAGATAAGTCAAGGTATGCCAAGGGGTTAAAATTCAGGCAAAAATTTACTCTCTATCAAAATCTCCTATTTCAGAATTGTATCTTATGCAATAAGTTAAAAAAATTTATTTTACTTTCTCGTATACGAGGTACACAAAGATAATCGTAATCGTAAAAAAATTTGAAATAGAGATTTTCCAGAACGCCCTTGTTTCAGACCTCTCCGAGTTCGAAAAGAGTAATTTTGGAATAATATATATGTATCTATCTGTTATCGTTTGTATACATAATAACTCAAGAGCAGTTTTAACTAGACAGATGAAATTTGGTATATAAATTTTATACCACGTTTACAGATTTCTATCCCATTTGAAACGAAATCCATTCCAACGAAATCTAGTTGTCCGATTTTTGAACCAAATATTATGAATGATTTGCTGTCTGTCATTCTATACCTTCGTATGTAAACGTAATGACTTATAAAAGCAATAATCTAAATAAATAATATTTGGTATGTGTTTTTTATGACTATAATTGCAGTTATGTGTATAATTTTGGTTCAATCCGTCCAAAATACACACTCGATCATTGAATACTTGTATACTAATCGCATGTCAAGGATTAGTCGCCAAAATGACTCCAAAGATCATACAATAGATTCAGTAAATATTCTAGATTAATGCCAAACATTAATTTTGCTACTACTGTTCACCAATGCTATACAAGGCATGTTCGACCTTACTATAGGTCCACAGTTTGATTCGCGAGTAGGGTAATCATACATTTATGAAAGAGTATGCCAGAAAGATTTCAGGAGAATCATCCCACTGGTGTTAAAACAAGTACTTCAAAACAAGACTTATTCGTAAAAACATATTTTGCCAGAATTTATTCAATAATATGACAAGTGAACATTAACTCAAATGGACGTAATTTTATTTACTTTCTCGGATATGAAATATGCAAAGAGGAGGTATTGTAATCGTCAAATAATGTGAAGGATTTGACGATTTGACGAGGAAGGACGACGAATAATTTTAGGATTTTGACGAATCTTCATGTTTCCGATCCATATATTTTTGGAATTATGGTTTTTTTTGCACGATTGCTGAAAAATGATTTTAGGTAGATGGATGAAATTTAGTATGTGACCTTAAATCAAATATATAGATTTCTTTTAAACTTTGAAAAACAAATCCATTAATAGGATGTCTGTCTATCTGAATGCAAGTGAAAACAATAACCTCAAAATTCATGAACTAGATAAATAAAATTCGGTACAAGATTTTAGCTTCTAAATTGAAGAGATTAAAAAGATTGATTATTGATGATCATCTTACCTGCATTCCAAATTTAATCTATCTATCTCATTACGTTTAGTAATCACTGCGTTTACATTTACTTACACTAACAGATACGCATTCCGTATAGAAAATGAGATATGAATTTCATTCAAAATTTTATAGAAATCTACAAATTTAATGTTAAAACCACATATGAAATTTCCTCTTCAGTAAGTTATGGTATTCGCAGATAGATAGACGTAATTCCAAAAGTGAGGTTTTTTAGATTCAGAAAGATCTAAAATTGAGATTCATCAACACCTCGTGATAGAATTTCCGGACGTTTTCAATATTTTCTGTTTGTTTACTTCGAATTGAGAAAACAAAAATGTCAAGAGACGGGCTAATTACTATATTATTTATTCCTTTCAATAGTTTAGTCCTTTTCACTTCCCCCCCTTACAGTAGTTTAAAGCTTAGTAGTAATTTTAATTTGGTTATTTAGAGAAGCACAAGTCAGGTGGCATGGTGGTAAAATTTCCGATTCAGAAACTAACTCCTTATAGGTTCGAGATAGAATTTCACTAAAGATCTGTCATAGATTTGCTTTTGGTGTATTTTAAATTAGTTTCTATGGGTGAATTGTCCATACGTTGGCTTAGATTGTGTTCCAGCTTAGGGTCAGAACCAGGGCATAGTTGTAACATCTGTTCCTTGAAGTCTTCGTGTAGTTTCGTAGCTAAACGTTTAAAGTGATAAGTGAATAAAACCTATAGTATAATTTTAAAAATCAGGTTTAATTAGAAAAAATTCTTATTATAGCTTCTATTTGGATAGAAATAAGTTCGAAACAGTTATTATCTGAAAAAAGATGGATTGCCGAAATATATCGAAACTGCCCTTACTAGGAAATATAAGGAACTTGTAAATATAGTTATAAAGAACTAAACATAACAAGTAAGAGCTAAATTACTTCATATTATGTTAATTATTGTTTTGAAATCGCACTTTTTTAAGCCGAATTATCCAACGGTTTATCCAAGATAAAAGGTTTAACATTCTCTAGGCTAACACCTAGGGCAGATCGATTTTCGAATCCTCTTTCAAGTTGAAACTGCTACCAAACACCTCTATCCCCTTCGTTAATTAATTATATACAAAATAAATAAAAAGGCTTGTTTTGAATTTTTAGTTGAAGGTTTCAAGATTTTTCATGACCCCTGAATCGTGTAAATGACACCATTTGGTTCAAAGGCAAAATTCGTTATCTTGCTTATTGATAAGTGCCGTTTGGGAGAAGTTAATAAAAGAAGCGTTTCCAAACCATATGTTAATTAGTTTGCTATAAAAGGAAGATCTTCAGCTTTTCTTCCCTTTGCTTTCTTTTACATGTGAGTTTGTATAATCTTTGAAACCATCAGTTGCATATAATTGTATATAGACTTGAAATGTTGTGAAAAACGTAAATATTTTAGTGCAACTGCCTGTCTTGTCTCCATATTTTATCCGGCTGATAAGGACAGCAAATTGCTAAACAAGGCATCCCGAAATTCAAGTATCTTCGTATCGGCTTGAGATGTGCAAATTCTATTTCGGTAAGTTTGTCTTTCCATAATATTGAATCAATTAAGTCTTTCAGAAAATTAAGTTTTACTGTTATTTACATGTTTTCTTTTTCCTGATTGTAAAGGTAGAATTTTAAATATATCTTGCATTTCTCGTATTTTGTTATAAATCTGAAATTTTATATAGTTGTGAATTTTTTATTGATATAATTCCAATGCTTGATTTTATTTAATCTTATTAACTTCAATGTTTCTTCGTATCGTTTAAAAAGAAATGTATGTTCTTATTTCGAAGATGTGATGAATTAGATGATATTGTAATAAATGTATAATAATCGAAAAAAAATGTTGATGTTATGAAAACATGGTACTACTTTAAAGATTAAATTAGAAAATCTCTTTTATAATTTTCTTCAAAACCCCGCTCTACTCGATGATTAACGAAAAATGTTTCAAATCTTGGATATTAATAGCATGTCATAAAGATAATTCCCAATTCTTTGTAAAAAAAATGCATTATAAATATACTTAACCTCTCCTTAATACAATGCCCTAATTAGACGGCTAGTTATCTGTTATGAATTACTACTCCACAAAGATATAAAGAACTGAAATGTTTAAGTCAATTCTAATTTTTTGCCATGTACAATGTTAATTATATCTTGAAATATTAGTCTAATTCGATGCTCTAGTTGGATATAATTGTAAGGAAAATCACTAAAATACAAAATCGCAGTATTTTAGGTCTATTTTTACTTTAACCTTCAGATTCATTTACATTCGAATTTTAAGCAACTAGCTAAAGGGTAATTGTTTAAGGATCCAAAGATTGGTCGTAATATCTACTTATTTTGCTGGTTTATTTCTTATTCTTCTATTCAAAATACCAGTTTTTCTTGGAATGTTTCGAAGGTTTTTATTAATATAAAACGAACAATATATGCAAGTAAAAATTCCCACGTTCTCCATGTTTTGTTTATCACCTTCATATTATAAAAGTGGTAAAGATATTCCAGTTGGGGATAGTTTTGAAGTTATCTGTATTTGTTTAAAATTGAGCCATGCATGAAATAAGAATAAGTGGCTTGGTATTTTTATCTATGATTTAAAATGAACCGGTGTTAAATTTTCTTTCTTGCTATGCGTAACAGTAAGAATATTAACTTTCATGCTGGAAGTATTACTAAAATCATAAAATTTTACATTGGATTGACAGATTTATTAAAATATGTTCTGGAGCAAAAATATTTGAATTCGAGAAAAGTAATGAATTTTAAAGTGAATCTTTAAAAATTTAAAGGGGATGTAGGCTACTGGGCACTTTTTTCCACTTATGGTGATGTAATTTCTATGCATATGTTTTATAAAATATAAATACCTCATATATCTAAAACTTCATTTTTAAAATCTATTTCAATTTAAATAGATGCATGTTTAAAATTTCAAAATATTCCAAATAAATTGAAATTAAATTTTTTATACTGTTTCCTTACTGCCCTATAAAAATTTACTTGCAACAAAACTATGACTTCGTAATTCTAATTAGGCACTAATTTTAAACATTCTTATACATACACATTGAATTTTTACAAGAATTTAGTTTTCTGAATTAAAATTGTCTTTATCTGAAGAATACAGTCGCGTTTCATTTTAATTCTTAACCGAAATCTTCAACTTGGTATTTTCTCAAATTACGACACATGTAACGTTTTCGACATTTAAATCAAATTAGAATATCACTAAGAAAATGCATTAAAATGTTTTCTAAGCAATTGAGATATTCGTTTTATATTTTAATTTAATATTGACTACACTGATGATCTCGGTCACAACAAATCCTGTCAATACTGCTACGTTCAGTGGTGGTCGGGTGGTCGGCTGTACACAAGAACGATATTGATGAAATATTTTAAAAATTCCCATTTTTACTTAATTAAAAGTTGAATGTTTCCTTCAAATTCAACTAAAGCTGATCAAAATCTGTGGTCGTTTTATTCAATTTATAATTAAAAGTAAAATAAAAATAAAAATATTCTTAATATTACCTGAAAAAGAAAAATGGAGATTTCCTTAAACTTTCAATTCTTGTTTTAAATTATTTAACTTTGGCTTACTCCTGTTATGGGATTTTGTAGTACGAATTTCTCCAATGAATCAAACAATTTGGTTATAGCAGAATTATTGGTACACTATACGATACTATAATCTCTAGTTCCCATTTTAAAATTGATATTACTTGATGTTGATTTTGATACCGGTTAATGAAATGACTAATTTTCTAGCATAAATGTAACTCGTTTGATATTAACCTCAAAGTAGTCAGCACTAAGCACTTAATTAAAAAAGTTCAATCTCGAAAATATCGCATGAGACTACCCATTAACATCTCAATATAAATTTATGAACCATTAATTTTATCATTCGTCGCTTATTATCGAAGTTTAAAAAAATAGCAACGTTTGTAGGCAAATTCAACTATTCAGAGTCAACTAAACATAATAGTTCAGTCATCAAATAGCTTTCGCTTGCAATAACGAGAAACGTGTTAAATTGTCATGTCCTTTTAAAATACTAAAATTTGAGTTTCAAATGAATTCTTTTGAAGTTCTTTGCTGGAATTTCAAAATCCGTAACATTTTTCGTAAACTTTATTCTGAATGACTTCTGTAACTTTAAATTCAACGAAAGGACATTCCTCTCCTCACTCAATCCCATTCTTTGCAGGCTGGGAAAAAGAACATTTGCATTCAAATGTGTAAATCAATTGTAGGCAAATTCCCACTATTCATTTGATGTCAAGTTAAATGTTTTCCTGAACTAAGGCTTTATAAATATTTGCTCTTTCACATTGACTATTCAGATGACTTCAGCGATAATCAATGGTTGGCGAATTACAAACAGATTGTCAGCTTTAATTCGAACAGATTAAGGATAAAAACTAAAGGAATGAATAATAAAAGTTAAAAGTAAAATTGTTCATTGCTAATTCTATAGTAACTAACATACGGGATTTCTAAAGAATGACGTGTGTATCCAAAGAGTTGCTGGGGGGGAGAAAGAAATAACGCAAACTAACATTTTTATCCCGAAAAAATTACCCATGGGAAATATTTATAGCAAAATATGATCTAATTTTCTTCTCACTTTTTACTATCCAGATATTTTCTATACAAGATAGGTTTGAAAAGAGTTAAGGGGATATCTTAATTTTCGTTCGTTTGTTTTCCAACTAATTTCATTAAATCATATTTCATTCTGAGATTCTTCAAACTTTGGGCCATTTACAGGATTTTAGATTATTTTATTTGCACCATTTTAGGTTTTCGATATTTTTGTAGTGATTAATTACATCTGCATTATCGCTGATTGCATCCAAATGCTTGATTTCGGGTATAATCACGAATTAATTCATTTTCTTTTACCATCTCTTCTTTGACACCACAGGCTATTATTGCGCTAATTTTACTCTTCTATGCATTCAGTTTTGAGTAATTTAAAGCTTCATTTTGCTACAATAGTTCCTGAAATGCATCTTATAGCTACTGCTTATGAGATTCATTTAGGAAAAAAGGAGATCCTCCCAAAAGATTTAATATTATAATCAATTGGTTTTCAATTAAGTTGGGACTTTCTATCGAATCCAGATGTAAGAATGAATCGAAAAAGCGTAAGGCGCAAGTAAATGATTTTAAATAAATTTCAATTTTATAAAAGTGGATTTTTTCTTACTATATTTTGGCTTGATACATTTGTTTTTATCCCATATTTTGTTTTTGCGTCAAATTCTTCGTCAATACTCTTCAAGGCATTGTTCATTTTAAATATCATTGTTAAAAGCCATAAAACTCTTGGGTAACTCGGGTATCTAACTTGAGTGGTGCAACGCCGTATTTAAACCGCTGCGCCAAGTCAACCGACTTGGAGTTCAGTTCCATGTTCTAAAGGCATAATTTTATCATAACTTCTTATTAATGACTTCTAAAAACTCCATTATACAGGTTTATATATTAGAATATTAGTTCATATATTAGAATAGTAAATATCCCAGTTAGTATTTTCATATTTCATGATAAATGCATTAAATCTTTTTTCGAATAGGTCAAGGCTGTGAAAACATGAATCGAATAGAAATTGTCCAAGTAAATTGAAAAATTAATTTAATGAATATTTTAATTTTCAATGAGTTTGCGAAAATTCCTTTCATTTTCTTAATTTCTTTGTTTACTCGAGTTTCCATAGAATTTTTACTAAGCTATAAAAGCTTAAACTTATTTTAGTGTTTGTTTAATACAATTTTCACAATAAATTTCCTTTAATCTAAAATACTAACTTCTAGATGGTACTTTCAGTGTTAATAGTTAAGATCTTTGTTTCTTACAAGAAAATTCGAATACGATATTCTCAAACCTAAGGAATGCGAATTACAATAAAAGCCTTTAAAATTCAAGTGAAATTAGATGGGTAATGTTATTTCTATAATTTGATATGAATTATCCCATTACGCTTACATTAAGTACAGTATATAGATTCGATCACCCGATTCTCTCTGTTCAATGTTGTATCGGAACTATTGTTCAAAGACAATCAAATTTCATGTTGAACGTCTGATTCAATAGAACCTGTATTGACATAACGGCGTTCTGTAAGAAATTTTACTTTTCTAAATTGTATTTAATTTCAGTTATTTATCTTTACAGATGGTTATTCACCCTTGAGTGTTGGATGTGGCAGTAAAAGGTGCAAGACCTTTATCAATCGCCAAAAGTTGGAGCTCAATACATGAATCTACTTAACTTGTAGGAAAATTATGGAGGGAGACTGCAACTTATGTCCGTTGCCCAATCGTACGAAGAAGTCCTTGCAGCCTTTCCAGTAAATTGAAGATTGCAAGTTCCATACATTTTGCTTATGGATAAAAGGTAAAATTTACATCCCATTCCTACTCTTCGTTAAAAATTAGTTTAGTTTTATTTTTCAAGAAATTGATACGAACAAACGTAAAATTCATAAATCCTTAATTTGGTAAGATTTCCGTTGATCACGATTCAAAAATATTCAAGGGAAAAGCAAGTAACTATGTTCCCGAAATCGCAAGGAATCCTGTAAGCACTGTAGAATAATATATAGGTTTAAAAATTTCTCTAAACTTAAATATAAAAATTATGCCAAATTTCAGTTGGCAAATACAAGTGTCTGCCTCAGAAGTTTTCAAAATCAAATCTCTAAAAGACTTATGTTGTATTGGCTCGGTGGGTGTATGAATTTTATGGAAGAATGTTTTAAATACCAAACTTGGTTTATATTTATAGAGCATTCAAAACCGGAAAGAATTTTTAAAAAACTCATTAGTCGTGAGTTATTGAACTTCACAAGATAACTGATCGTATACCGATCAATATGCAGTTTCCATTTGAAAATTTTAATCTTCCACTCGCCTGAAAATATATTCAATTTTTTTCTATATTCTTGGCCTCTTTCAATGTTTTCATACAAAGAATGAACTGTTTTTAATCATGTAAGTGTAATTTCCCTTAACATCAATTTCGGTACAATCCCGGTACATCAATTTCGAAAAATCGATGAAAATGTCCATTTTCAGATTTTTAGTGAACAATGATCCTTGAAACTTTGAATTGTTAATTTCAATGTTTTGAAACAATCCAACAAGTATTGAATGAGATGGAACTATTTTGTCCAACGCGATATCAGCTTCCTAAGTTTACATCAGACATATTTCTTGTGCGAGTAGCCAATCCAAGCCCCCTTTTTTTCCCATGGAATAAGAAGAGGGAAAGTTTGAAAGTTTTACCGCTTTTGTGGAGGTTTTTGATTGAATTTATCTTTGGTTATATAATCATTTTAAAAGCAAAACTGTCTTTTTCAAGATTACTGAATTTTTTTATTGCTTACCTGCTTTTTTTAATTGGTTTTAAAAATGCCTCTCATTAAAAGGAAATCCCATTCCCTTGCTAGGAATAATACACCATATTACCTTGCTATATACATTTTTTGTCATTTTCAAATATGTCATTACTGCTTATATTAAGCTTTGATTATTCCATCTATATGTCTCAGATTAACTCCAAACTTTTGTAGAATTATGTTTGAATGGCAATGTATTTAAAATATTATGTATTTAAACTATTTCATAGTGAAAACATTTGTAGATGTTTTTATCGCATGCATTGTATAGAAAATTTACGTACTTCAAAATGGCTGATTTCATTTGAATTTCAGTTAAATGGACTTGAATTTTTACTGTGTATTATTGGTTATATGATAAACAGAATTGTAGATCATTTTATAAATATTTTTACTAAAAAATGTATTGAATTCAAGCGTACATTTTATAATTTTTTTTCCTTAATTTTTCTAATTCCTATATATGGTAATGGTCATTAATAAATATAACAATGTATATTAATAAAATTGGTATCTTAACACTTACAAATTCCATATTATTGTTCTGAAAAAATCTAACTTCATGAGCTGTTTTTATTATAATTTGTGTTGAAGACATTAAAGATGTTTTTCTCAGCTTGCTTTTTTTTTCAAAATTTTGTCTAAAAAATGCTAAGTCAATCCCATTTTATTGTAATTGCATGAATGTTTTTCTGCTGACTCTTAAATGTATACTTAATAGAATTAGGAATGGATTTGTTAAAATTTTGATTCGATTTTTTTCTAAAAATTTTCAAATGAGAAAAATCTGATTTTCCAAAAATTTTCACAAAATTTTGTAAAACATTTTTTTTCTGAAACTGATGTAGATATCAAAAAACGGATCCCTATTTTTGTTACAAGCATTTTTAGGTCCCTCAAAAAATTTGAGGAAAATATTTTGAAAATTGCACAAGAAGCATTTTCAAAAATTGCCCAATTTTTTTAAAATTAAATTTAAATTTAACTTTTGAATTTGAAAATATTTTAAAAATTTCTATTTCTACACAATTAACATCTATCACAAAAGTTAAGTTTTATTAAAAATTGTGGAAAAAAATGTTTTGATACAGATTCCTCTTAATTTTCTAGTTTATAAAATAAGAATAAACACAGGTTATAAAGGAAGATACAATGCCATACCTGAAGGTATTTAAGTTAATCAATTAGAAAAACTTAAACTTCTCCATTGATTTTTATATTATAAAAAAAGTAATAAATGTCCAATATAGAATGTTGTCTAATTAGGAAGTTAAATAAAACTGTATGCCAAGAGTTAATATAGTAAGATGCAACTATCTGTAATGTCATCTACCAAGTGCTTAAAAGTAAACTATTGTCTACTTTAATTAAATGAAACCTAGGGAGACTTTCTGCCACTTCATATAAATTGAAAAATAGAATTGTTTGATTAGTTTTAAATCTTGAATCTGAATCTATGGGCGTTTCAAGAATTGAAGGAAAATTTTCTTTCAGATTATTTTGGGTGAGATCTCCCTTGCTGGTCACTTCTATTAACCAGAACACTTTGTACCAAGAATCTGGATGAGCTTTTACTTATGAAGCTTTAATGATGCCTGCCAGCTTTAATGAAGCCTGTGGCCTTCACATTGAAAGTTTGGCATGCGCTGTCCACAAGTTCTGCAGTCTTATAGAATTTGGAGCATCATCTGGTTCGTCATGGATATTTCATTTAAGTTTTGATAATCTCTTGAATTATTTTGGAGCAAGTTCACAAACCTTTGTTATTCGAAGTATTAACTATTGCAAATGAAATTTAGGATTTAAAATCTGAATGATCCAAATTTATAGTTTATTTATTAAAATAAATTTGTCTACTTAACCTTAAATATCCAAATCAAGTGACTAAATTGAGTTCCTCACGTTTATGCGTCCAAATCGCAAGATTATTGCAAATTCATTAAACAAATTTTGAGATGAGATTTCTTAATTTTTTCTGTGCTTAAATAATTCGAAGTTAAAAGTATTTGCGAAATTTGCCAGCATTGTATACAGTAGTTTTAGGTGCTAAAACCTTGTCTGTGTGACAATTCTGGGGCACCGTTTTCATATACTTAAGTTTTATCGTTCCGTTATCAAGTGTATTTTGCTTTTACCTGATCGAGAATCTGGTTTCATATACTTCAGTGCGAGTACTACCATGCCTTTCTGTTTCCTATCTGCTGCTCTTGACAATGGATTCTACCTTCTCGGGTATGAGAGGTCTCTCATCTAATACTTTTTCACAAGAAATATTAGAGTTTCCGTTTCCTTATCTTATGCCGAGTAGGAATCCTTGTTTTTGATTGCAGGTGCACGCAGTGGTGTTGAAGTGTCGGTGAAAACGACTGCAAATTTTTTCGAGTTTAATTTTTGCTGGTCTTAAAGTTTGTGCAACACATTGAAAACAAACTTCTACGTATCAAGTGACTATATTAAAATAGATGCAAAATTGGTATCGCTCTAGTTTTTCCTTTTAAATAAACAGAATATAATTTGACACATACAAATTCCTTACCAATACAGGAGTAGGTTCAAAGAAAGTTCAATTAGTTGGTTAAGCAGTACCGACTAATAATTTTGCTGTAAACATGAATATTTGTAAGAATTTCGTGAGCTTTGATAAGGTTTCCATTTAATTTTGCATCTTTGATTATGCGGATAAAAGATTTTTGAGCTAATAACTTCAAATTTGGAGCGCGTTAATAGGCAGAAAATACTATGCTCAACTAATAAAGCGTGCAATGAACCTTAAAACTTCAGAAACCCTATATAATTTAAACACGTATGAGTATCAAATTTAGGGCCTTAATGATAGTGAGATTCTCTGAATACCGATTAATTGTAAGTTACGGTGTTTAAAATTTGGATTTTTTTCAATTTTGAAAGTATTAAGTTAAGCTTCTTGTATAAGACAAAGGTGTTCCCTTATTGGCTAGTTCGTTTCCCCTTCAACGTGATTGGAAACTTCTAATATTTCACAAAACTAACATTTATTTATCAAGATAATTCTCACTTGTTATCTTCTCCATACCCAAAGTCGGGTTATTAGGATTTCTCGCCAGCAGGGCAGCTGATAATTTTTGCATTTGGAAAAATGTCCCAATAAGAAATTGAGCCCAGAAGTAGGAGACGGAAAGGGGAGGAGTTTCTACTTAGAGAAACGTTGAGGGTGGGATAGCACCAGCCGGCTGGTAAGAGGCAATTCAAGTCTTCATTTATTGCTCACCCACTTATAAAGAAGTTTAACTTATGCTTTCAACTTTGGAAAGTTTAGACGAGTTCGAATCCCCAATGGGAAAAAAACTAAATCGTTTTTATCCCTCACGGACAACTCATAATTCCTTTTTTCAGGTAGAATATTTAATTCCTTTGTAAGTGGAGTCATTAAACTTCTGTTGAAACAATAGGATGTAAATAAACTTTCCAAATTTCCGAGAAGCCCCGAACTGTTAGATATCTAAATTAAATATTTTAGTGGAGTTTCGTGATATTTTCCCTTTAGATTCTTGAATATTCATTTTTATAGCATAATTTGTGGTTGGTATTGCGTAATTAAATCATCTGCGTAATAGGAGATCAGTTGTATTCGGAATAAAGTTGATGCATAATAGGTTAGTAAACTTAATTCGATCATGGTATTGCATATCCTATAAGAATTCCGTTCTTAATTTATTCCAGAATAATTTCTTATAAATGAAGGAATTAAGTAGTTGACGAAGTAATATACATTGAGGACGGATTGATAGTTTAAGCCCTTTCAAAGCGTATTTTGAAACATGAAATGTACTATTGTTTATAGTTGAAACTAGAAACGATTATTCGTGAAACCTTGTGCTCAAAAAAGTTGATTTTTTAGACATAAGAAACGCGTTCGATCACATATGGTAATATGGAATCTTAAGTTTGACAAGTATAAAAGGAAACTCGCCAAGTATTAAACTTTCTTGAAACAAGTTTCAAGAGATTTTCTTTCATAATTTTTTATTTATAATTTAATCAAGGTATTCCTCAAGGTAGCGTTAAAATTTTTTAATCATCAAACTGGTGTTTTACAACTCCCTAGATATGCAATTTGCTTTTTGTAGATGACATACAAATACATTGCGCATGAAGACACGTATTTCTTTCAAAGGCAATTATAAACAGCCGTTTAAATCATGGCTGATTAGACATCATAAAATGGATTTTACGACAAAAAAAGTAATCTGTATTGCAGAAAACCCGGATTGTATGTAAACTCAGAATACCAGTGAAAGAATACCAGTAGGTAGATTATTCCTGTTTTACAAGGGAAAAGCTAAGAATATTTCATTCGCATATTAAATACTTCAAAAGCAAAATGTATTCACTTAATATCGTGTCGAACACCTCTTGGTACTCGGATGAAATTTCATTGACAATCCATAGATCTCTTAAAGTTCTGAAGCCCGATTTTGGAATGAACAATATACGGCTTAGCTGCTAAATCCAATTTTAAAATGTTACTAACTCCATCGAGGACATCAAAGAGCTGCTGGGGCATTTAGAACTACCCCCAATCCGTCATTAGTGGTGAGGCATCATAGAACTATGGTGCCACTCTCCGTATTTTAGAAAATTGAGTGATGAATTTCATCATTACAAGATTATAAATCCTATTTTTAGATCCTTATTTTCAAATTGTCGAATACCCCATTTTTCGGCTTCAGGAATGGGGGAAATCGTGAAGTCATTTTAATGTTTGATATTGGAAAATCTTCAAGGTGACCTTTTTCAGAAAACTTCAGTTGCTTTCAATTTTTTTACATTTTTAAAATTAAATATCGCATGGTATTTCGGAAATATTTCAATTGACAAGAATTTCTTTAATCTAGAGAAAAACCTTCCAAAGAATTTGCTATCAAGGTGAATTTAAAAATATTGATAATCTTCGCTGTAGTTCAATAATTTGTCTACATCGATGTCAATCTGCAACTTACGCTGAATGTTAATTATGAATGTTTGTCTCCAATATATTCCAAATAGATTTTCGTGAGCTGGCCTCATTTGTTCTATTAAACTTTATGAGAAGATTAGATGGTTTAAAACTCGGAACAAGAAGCTTGCTGTGATTTGAATGAATTATTTGGTTCTAGGGGAGTATAAATTTTTACTTTGCATTCAACAAGTTTGTGAACTGCTCCAGTATGTAATACTGTTAAATAATGAATAATTAGAAATTTTTATTGTGCCTAGTAATATGGTTGCTTTGTAAAAATTAAAATGTTGGTCTTTAGTTTAAATTTTTGTGCATAAATGCTTATAAAAGAAACCTTAGAAAGAATCGCAATATTTTATGTAATCTGAATTTTGTTATAATCAATGAAACCATGATTTTACTTGACCTTATAAACTTATTAAATTGTTATTAGCAAATTATGATTTGGAGAATTTTGCTTCAATTTTTTGCTTATGCGTTATCAGTTTATAAATCTAGCATATTAAGGCTGGATGATTATATATTTATGTAAAAGGACTGTAATATCAAATCTCGTATACGAGTTTATTATGAATCTCCAATTTTTCTAAATGTAAGAATTTACATTTTTGAGAAGCAATTTGAAATTTCTTGGACTTCCTAAAATTCTTGGTTTGCAAGCAGTTTACGGTTTATGTGAAGTTCCTCTTGAGCCTTGAAGAGCTGAAATATTACTCCATTCAATTTTAACTTGTAACACTCACTATTTTAAACAAAAAAATTGTACTGAATGCTACAGAAATGAGTCGTATTATTCTAAGCAAATTAAAAATGCCATTTCCATACATTCATTATCCTAGTTCAGTTGATTTGCCTTGTATTCCATGTTGAAAAACGATGCCTATTGTATCCAATTTTTTTATATATCTGAAGCGTCTGAAATGTAATCAAATGGATAAAAGTCTAAATTACAAAGACTATACAAAAATGATTGGTAGTATTCCTTGCAAGATTGTTTCATTGCAGCATGTTTGTTATAAATCGACCCGTTGATGTATGGCACGACACCTAGTTTATTTTTCTCCTTATATTGAGCCTGCATTATATTTTTGTTCTGATGAATTTTTTTTTCTATTATCTCATTTCACAGAAAGGGGTAGACTTAAGTTTCAGCCGCATTGACTCTGGTGATTCGACTAGAATTCTTTTACATCCTTCAATTATATTAACGAAGCAAGATTTGGATTTGCAATCTTGCATAGTTTCACTATTGTAAACCTCTTCATTAAAGTTCACCCTTTATTTTTCCCGTCCTTTTATTGTACTAAGTAAGACTCCAACTGTCATTAGAAATGAAGTAAAATATTTTATAATGTTGGAGAGGATATCTAGACACATTAATGGGTGATTGTTAACAAGTATAATGCTACTTATTTCACATGAACTGAGCAACAATTTTGAGATCTGGTTCTAAACCTTAGCAGTCGTGTAATCAGTAAAGCATGAAGACAAGTGGCAAAGTACTGGTTGAGTAGTGAATTAGCAAATCTCCATGTAGAAGTAATTAGGTCCATAAGGTAAACGAGTGGGTTTGGCTTTATCGATACAGTGATGTGTCATGTGTTCCTGTATTGTGAAGAAAAGGTTGCACTAAGTGTATGACGTAACTCTAATTAGAAACTAGTAGTGCGATATTTCCTTTTGCTTGGTTGCGATTGACTCAAGCTTACTCGTCTAAGATTGCAAATGCATATTTCTACTTCGTTATAGCCCTTATTACAGTTAGTTTTAGAAGTTTGATTAACTTCGCCATATATTCTTGCCGCTTCTCTTGCTCCTATATACTTACATAATCAAGAGAAAAGTTTTACCTCAGTTTGTAGTACTTGGAAAACAAATTCAGTTCCGAAGTAATTGGGCGTATAACTGTATGCAAGGAGAAATTTGATTTAATAAAATTATTATCAATAATCCAGAAATAGAAACATCAATGTTTCATTTAGGTCATTCAAAGGCCTTCTGGTTGAGCCAATATTTTACCCCATTGATATTTGTGTATTTCAATACTTAATTCTGTGGTTTAGTTAGACTTGACAATAAAAATTTAGTGTTTTGTGTCAGATACGTCATTGTATGAAAAGGGTTTCAAGAATGCAAAAATGGGAAAAAATGAGGTTCGCTTCATGGTCAAATCAATTTGAGGTTTTGTGAGCTAGCTTAGTTGAAATACACTTCCTTAAAACACCCTACTTTGACTTCTCGAACGAAAATATTCGCTTGATAGTGATAAACTGAACCTTAGAGACGAGTATGTACTTCGTCCAAATTAAATATTCCAACTTCAAAGAATACTTTATTTCATTGTAACATTGCTTTTAAAAACTGATTAAACAGAATTTCTTTTGTCATTTTCGTAGTTTAAAACCTTTTCTTGATTTGAAGGTTCTTTTTAACTCAAAGGAAGATAATTATTTTGATGAATGAAATTATAAGTAATCCATATCTGTTAAGTTATTTGGTCACTGATTTCTTTAAGAATTTTCATGATGTTTTGCTTGACAGTTTTTGTCATGCCAGATGCTTTTCAGATCTTTAATCAGCTTGTCGAATGCTTCAAAGCAAAGGCTTTCTTAAATGAAATTTACACTTTCAGTTCTCAACTTGTCCTTCGTTCCAACTTGGATTGAAGTTGTTCGGAGGATTGAGCCTCTATTGATTGAGTTTGTTCAGAGGAGAATTTATTCTTTAAATCTGTTTTGCCCGAATAATTGGGTTCTTCAATAGCAAAATATGCTTTATTGCTTGTTTACTCTCTATAGTGAAAGCAATTTCTTCTATCTTTTATTGTTTGAACAATTAAGTATCGCATATTGTAACAAAAATTGGATGTAGGAGATGTTTCCACAAAATGCAAGAATTCAAAGAACTTATAAGCAGATACTTATTCTGCGGATTTCCCATTCATTTTTGGGATAGGTATACTGCAGCATACTTCAAGTTATTTAAAGTTATTGTAATTACATTTAATCGGTAGAAATAATATAGGAGCCATAAATAGAGCTTTCATTATTCAAACAATCGAATATTTGAATGAAACTTTTCTTTTTATATTACCTTTAAAATGAGAATAGAAACCATTTTGAAAGATTTAGAATCAGACTCAATAAAGTGTTAAATGTAACTCAAATCCAAACTAGAAAAGCAAATTTAATTGAATTCTTGACTAGAATTTTTTGGGCAATAGTGTTTCAAATCGATAGCTATCAATTCCTCTTTGAAATTTTTTCGTAGAAAGGTACTTATTGAAACGGGATACGTGAAGCCGTCTTTCCTATTCTGATACCGTTTAAAAGTATTTAAGTTATTTGAGAACTAAAACATTATAGAACAATGGAAATGGGATGTAAAATTTTCGTTCAAATGTTTGATATTTTCTTCCTCGCTGAGTTTTGAGGGTGGGGAAAGGATTCAAATGCGTAACAGGGGGATTTACTCGCTAAAAGTATTTCCAGCAGAAAATATGCAATTAATTTGATTCTTCAAAGTGAAAAAAGCTTTCCCAAATATCCGTTTTCAAGAATAAGGAAATATATATCACATAAAATCTTATCTTAATAGTGCAGATAAGAAATTGTATCGAAATATAACTAAAGGGCATTAACTCTTGAGGCGAGTTTATAAGGATGATATAAAATTCGATAAGGATAATTTAAAATAAAGAAGATTGGATAAGGATAACCTTAAAATCCTTGAAGGATAATTTTAAAAAAGGAGGGGGATCGATATGAAAATTGAATCTTCAAAAACTGTTTTTCAATGCTTTCCTCAATCTTTAGGATTTCACAGGTTAAATAATCAATTATTGTTGATTGAAAACCTTCAATTGCCCTACTTTTCACCTAAGGACGTTAATACTTTAAAGGCCACCCTTTCAACCCCATTAAGTTTTTAATTCTGGATGTGAATTGAAAATATTAAACTTGCTGAGCAATCTGACTTCGATTAACTTAAGTTCAAAAGTATATTTTCAGAACGCTGAATCTCGAAGGAAATATTGAAATTGCGCATCCAAGATGACGCTTTTCCCCTTTTACCTTTAATGCAGTCCCCAATAGTTCTATTAAAGCATTTATATACGTTAAATATTGAAGAATCGTATATTTACAAAATACATGATAAAATTGATCTTATTGACTGTTTTGATGTTAATCTCTAAAAGGGATGATAGGCGTAGATTTCTACTTTTCGCCAATCGCCGTTTTTCATATATGGGGAAAATCTTAAAATGAACTTCAAATCAATTTTTATTTGCCTTTGTTTGTAAACAATGTAAACTAAAACTTGCTCGTTATTATTCTAAATAAACACTGTTATTCGTTCAGAGTGTTGATGGTTTTAATTAGCATTACAATTTGTAATTATACATTGTAAATTCTTTCAGTATCTTTTCTTTTGTTCTTTGTTAAAATCTTTTCCTTAGGGCTTAAATTTTAAAAAAAATAGCCTCCATTTAAAGATAAATTCCGATTCTCATGCAATTTCGATGCTTTACGAGTATTGGCTTAATTTACCTGCATTGTGTGATCTTGTCATAGTGGATTCTCTCTATGTATTTTAAAAAAATATTTAAACTAATATTCGAGTGCTTCTATGAAGAAATGATTATTGGATTTATCCGTTTCTTTATTGACGTTACTCATTTCTGGTAAAATCGTTGGAAACTCGATTTAAGCTTATTTCTTTGTCCATGTATGAAACGCAAGCCAGAGCTAACTTGAATTGCTTTCAGAAGATGTATGGCAGACCGTTCAGTGCACGGTAGAATTCCTCACATCTTACTTCAAAATATATGATTATGATCAGTGGAATAGAAGTCCGCATCAAGTTCCCCAAGCTCATCCACGATCCTTGCGATGTTTCGAATATTAGTGTAACAGCAGCTGCTGTAGATTACACACGACTTGTGTATGGGACTCTTCATGCTACATTTCCCTTTCGTACTCGCTAAACATCCTTCTCATAACCAAAATTAATGTTTTCCTTCATAATTAAAATTGCTTTCAGTTTTCGCCCTCCTTAAAACTCTTGAACTGAGTGAAGTTCTTGGTCCCTTTTTGGTGTGAGTGGGTGAAGTTCTTGGT